>JAHDVE020008056.1:0-40730 GCA_022606495.2 Halesus radiatus | reverse complement strand
GAGGAAGTACCTGGCTATTCAGATCTGGTCACCAAAGCCATTTAAGCATCCACGCTGGAACGTGCCGCAAATTCACTATGCATTATTTTTAATAAATAAATTGTGATAAAAAAAAATTAAATGAAATTTTCTTGCACACGTCGGGATTTGGATAGGTAACATCCGGATTCGTACCTAAGAATCGTAACCACTCTATCACGTAGGCCGTTAATGACATGGCTGGAAAGCGAAGGCTGCTGTTATTGCCTGGAATTGCTCGAAAATGAGAAAAAATTATAATTTTGTAAAAAAGGGTGAATAAAAAATCTTTGCGGACCCCAATTTCTCACTATGTCAAAAACTCCCGTTCTGTACTTGAAACTCCGTGTATCTCCCAATAGAAGGTAACGCTTCTGTATACTCGTTCCTGTGTGACAAGTTGTAGAGATGGTTGATACCTAAAATGGGTCGTCACTGCTGTTCCAGTTATTGGAGACAGATGAAGAATAACCGGTTCCTCAGAAAAATATTACTTTCCGGTTCCAGTGACAGAAAAAGGGACCGGTTCCAAGTAACCGGGAGAGGAAATTCGAAATATTTTGCCAAATTTTTAAAATGTTTTTTCAGTATATTATTATTATCATTTTTGACAAATATTCAAAGGAACCGGTTCCAAAAAAATATTACCTTCCGGTTCCAACGACAGCAAAGGGACCGGATCCAAGTAACCGGGACAGGAATAGCGATCATCTCTAGTAACTTGTTAGGTACAGCCGAGCTACACGGCGAGACCAAGGTCACAGCTCACACGGTCCCAATTTCAAGATTGCGGCCCGGTGTTTTGGCAGGGGCAAATTGGACGATGGTTTATCGCGCCGTTAATTATGTTCTGGTATAAATTGAGTGAGGATATCCGCGGTGCAGCGGTTAGAGCACTGATTCGGGTGCGGATATTGTGGAATCGAATTCAATCAGACACAACATGACCACTGAACAGGCAATCCCAAAAAGTGTGATCTATTTCGACTTGAAGGAAAACTTATAGCGCCAGGAAGCCTATTCCCGTTCTTTCAAAGGAAAATTCATTTTCCTTAAGCTTAAAACTTCTTGCTTAACTGCGGTTTCGGTTCTCTCGGATGACAGCTGTCATTAAGCGAATGACATTAGATAAAAAATATCAATATTTGGGTAGTTTTAACAAGAGAAAAAACGCAATATTAAGTACGTTCCCAACTACGTTATTACTTACGCCATCTATTTGAGGGATTTAGCCGTTACAAGCTAATACTAATAAAGTTGGTTGTTTACAGGTGAAAAATATAATAAAAACAGTAATTATTGAATGGAACACTAGTATATATTGATTAACTTGGCGGGTTTGCGATAAGCCGATGTAGCTCAACGGTAGAGCATCTAACCGGACATTAGAAGGGTGCGGGTTCAAGTCCTGCCGGCGACATTTATCTTTGCTCGGAAGGTTTTTTTCAATTTGGATGAGTGTTTTAGATTAATAATTATTGTTTTATAAAAAAATAATACTGTTACCCTTTGCGCTATGCACAAAATCTTGTCTTAAGTTTTTTAAGAACTTTAGTTTATCAATTAATAAACATTATATAGACGTTGAAATTTTCGACACTCGAGTTTAAATGTCGTTTTCGTACGATTAATACTGCAGTAGGGTCGACGATGGTGTGTTCCGTTATATTTTTTGCTCTTTGAATAGCGAAATCAAGTTCAAATCAATTAATATAAACAAACTATGTAGGTTCCTACCTATAATATTATATTGAAAACATAATAAATATATTATTGTGTCC
Source organism: Halesus radiatus (assembly GCA_022606495.2). Taxonomy (NCBI): domain Eukaryota; kingdom Metazoa; phylum Arthropoda; class Insecta; order Trichoptera; family Limnephilidae; genus Halesus; species Halesus radiatus. The sequence goes on along the minus strand of JAHDVE020008056.1, from coordinate 38,931 downwards.
TAAACTGGTTTAGCTATAATTTTTTATATAATTCAACTAAATCAAATTTAATTATTGTTATAGCCGTTTTGGTGTCACGGTTCACATTGAGACGACTAACTTACATAATTTTATTTAGTCCCACCCAATTTTAATTTGAACGGTGTTTAAAATGATTTATTACAGGTAAAACCGATTTACTTTGAAAATAATTGTGATAATTAAAATTTCTCTATTCTGTGAGGTATTTAAAGTTGAAAGCTGTTTTTATCACATAAAGTGTTTTTCAATGACGTGAACGCTATTTAAATCAATGAAATTAATATTTTTAGTAACTCTCGGAATTATTTTAAGGAATTATATTTGATTTAATTTAAGTTTCATTTTTTTAAAATTAAATGGTATTCTATCAATAATATTTATAAAAAAAAAAACATTAATTTAGCACCCAATTAGATCCATTAAACTTCATGCATCAATTGAAAATAATTGATACAATTTAAAAATAGCAATGATTCATAAAAATTGTCATTTTCTATATACAATTTATATTTTGACTCACATCCATAATGGTGTACAAGTAAATACTGGTTTGAATGAAAATTTAAATAATGGAGGAGGCGACTTTTTTGGATGGAGCAAGTAAAAAAAAGCATCTCATTACGCTTCAAAACACTTCATAGATGCTACTTTGAGTATCGGACAAACACTTTTACACAGTTTATAGAGGATTTTGTAATAGTTTTGCCATATTCGACACGTTTAAGTCATAATTTAAAAGATTATTTTGACGCTTACAGATAAATAGTTCGAGCTGTGTTTAAATTATTTCTATAGTAATCTGTCAGATGGGTGACTCGACGGTTGTGAGTCAGATTTAAAATGCTAACCGTCTAAATTTTCTATTTCTGCGTTTAGAGAACGTATCACAAAAAAAGAATTTGAAAAACATCGATCAATGTTAAATCGAAATAAAAAAATGAATAAGAAATATACTTAGTATTCACTACTTTCATCATCAGGAATATATGAATACAAAAAGCCACTTCAATTTAATATGATGATCGACCGGTCCCGGAAGTACCCTTCCTTCGTCAGGACTACATTAAAAGTAACATAAGTAACAAAATAATGACAGAAATGCATGAATATTTAGGAGTTAAGAGTGGGATGCGACCGTGGTTGAGTGGTTACGATCCTTGGCTACGAATCCGGAGGTCGCGGGTTCAAATCTCGGCGATCCAGAGTGTTAAATATTGTCAGTATCGCCGTGGTGAAAGACCACCACTCACAATCGAAACGTTGCTTGAAATGGCTTTAGCTGTGTTTGGAGACCAGATCTGAATAGCCAGATAATTCCCAATCTTCGACTTCCCCATTGGGGATGCTGGTAGCAGATGGGACACTTGCGTGGTATAACATAAAAAAAATAAAAAAGGGGGGAAGAGGTAATGGGGGATTTTTCAGGAGGAACCGAGAACCGGTTTACTAGAAAAATATCTAGAAGAGGATTAAACGATAAATTACTTGGATATTCAATATACTTTTTATATCGTACTGTCAAATTTTTGCGTACAGTGCCAGGTAACATTTCTCCCTCTTCCTGTGCCAACTGTGGTTAGAGGTGCATAAATGTGGAGATAATTTTCTCTACCCAGTGAGCGGGATGCCTATTGCTACTGTACGACTTTTACTTTTTCAAAGAATTGTAAACTTATTTTATGTGCTAGCGGCATTTGCTCTTATATTTAATCCCGCTCACTAAGGTAATGGAGGGTATATTTTTAATAAACTACAATTAATTTACGTTTTTATATCGCAATGTTGGCAAGCCACAAAGTAAATGCAACTTACGAATATGCGAAATAAAAAAAAAGTTAAAAAAACATTTGTCTGTGGAACAAAGTTGAAGTAGCAAATAATCTAACAAATTTAACTATACCTAATTGCAAATAAAAATAATTCTAGATTACTTAGTCTATTCAGGAACAATTTAATGTTAAAAAAAAAAACTTGAATACAAAGTAAAAAATTGTGTGCTTGCATAGAGAAGTAAAACTCTTGAACGGCGAGCTCTGGCGTTGTGAAATTTTTTACAGCTATTACTAGATGGAATTTCTGAGTTACCGCAACTTTTATTTTTATTTATTTTTTTAACTCAAAATAGAACACATTGGTTACATAAAAAATGATTTTTTTTGATCACGGGCATCCTCAGACTGGTCTGAGCCAGTCTGAGGATGCCCGTGATAGAGTGAAACCGGTCCGGTCGAAAATAAATAAGTGGAAAAAAGTTCCAAAGGTTTTTTAATAAAAAAAAATTATTTTAATATGGAATTCCACCATGAATTGACAGCTTAAAAATTGGTTACATGTTTTCTAATATGAACATATCTGCATACGGTTAAAAATTACATATGAAACTTCAAAAATTACGACATTAAAAAATGCACTTTACGTATTTCGTCACTTCCTTCTGAAATTTCAAAACATTATCCTCTTCTTTTATATTGTTGGGTATTTCTTGGAAGATCTTCATGGCTCTATATAGTAATGAGTTTTACTTTTGTTTTCTTTCGAAGGGGAAGTCTTATGTCATTGTTGGGTGGTTATGTCTGTGTTGATGTTTATTAATTTTTCTTGAGAATTCAGAAGGATCGATTCCATCGTGAGCTCTGGAGCTTTGAAAAGTTGTCAAAACGCGATACAGCTTGGGGTCGTAGTGGAGGACTTACCGAGCAGAGGAATTGACTCCCAGACGCTATGCCAACTCAGCCACTAACCGGTAAATCAATTCTCAAATTAATATAGGTATTTATTAAATTTATTTGCAGACGACATAAGAAAGGCGCGTGGCCGCCACCCAAAGCATATCCCATGGCAATCATGATTCATCTAAACAAACGGTTGGTCCATTGGACCGTTGGGGAGTCTGGGACCGAAGGTTGGGAATCTCTCATTGTCGTTCACACCAAATGGCACAGACGACAAAACAACTAGCAGAACATCAATCATTTTTTTTTGTTGTCCATCTCTTTTTTAATGATAGACAATAATTCCCGGGTTACGAATAACTCGACCATACTTGAATTACTCCTACTTCCATCATTATAGTGAGAAAGGTTGCTTGTGCAGTGATGGAGGACTAAAGTAGAAGATTGAACCCCTGTTGTTTGGGTGGGAGCACGACGCATTGTTCACTCCGATACTAAGCGGTTACTACATTAAAATGATGGCACCCAAATGACAAGCAAGAATTCACAGCTTCATAACGTTATTCCAAAAAAAAGACCCCGAGTAAGGCCGCGTCCACATCAATTAGTTATTAAAATTACTTTTACATATTGGATTTCATTCAAACTACTTTCTAAACCTTCTCGGCACTAATAAAAACAAATTGTACTATTTTCAGCGAAACCGGTCAAGCAATTTTCGAGAAAATCGAGGACAAACAAACAAACTTACATTGATTTATATATATATATATATATATATAAACCGAGAAAATTATTCTACATCTTACACCCGTGAAAATCTCAACCATAACATATATATATATATATATATATATATATATATATATATAGATTTAGTTTTAATACATTTGTTTATTTCAGCGGGTAACATATTTAAACAGCTAGGAATCATGTGATCTAAAGTTCTTTGTCCATTAATTGATAAACTAAAGTTTTTAAGACAAGATTTTTGTGCATAGCGCAAAGGGTAACAATTATTTTTATAAACATTAATTATTAGCCTGAAACACTCATACAAATTGAAAAAACCTGTAAACAACCAACTTTCAAAATTTTTCATACTAATAAAGTAGGTTGTTTACAGGTTAAATATAATAAAAACAGTAATTATTGAATGAAACACTAGTATATATTGATTAACTTGGCGGGCTTGCGATAAGCCGACGTAGCTCAATGGTAGAGCATCTGACCGGCGATCAGAAGGGTGCAGGTTCGAGTCCTGTCTGCGACATTTATCTTTGCTCGGAAAGGTTTTTTTCAATTTGGATGTGTGTTTCAGGCTAATAATTATTGTTTATAAAAATAATTGTTATTCTTTGTCCATATTTGTTTGTATGATTACGAACCATTGATCATCTTTCATTAAAATTTAGACGAGTTCAGTATTGTAAGTGTGCTCTGGTCTATTTGTATTATATGTTTAAGTAAATACGAGTATGTAACCATTTTAGGTTGTGTTGAGTTATGTGTTGAGTGGATCCTTTTAGGAAGATGTCGAATATTAGAGGTGCGAGGAGGGATTCATGTTTTTTGGCTTCACTTCAATAATTTGGAAAAATTCCATGAAATTACATTCAAATTTAACGACTGCGGCAGCTAACTGTTCGCCGTGAATGCCGATTAAAACAGTAATGAATTCAAGTGTACAGCTGCTTATGTAACTCGAATGGAGTAATTGCGTAATGCATGCATTAACGCTGGGGATTAATGCGTCGTAATCCGCAGCAGCATAACGTGATTTGTCGAAACGAGTGTCGAATTATTATAGTAGTTGAATGCTTCATAACTCACAAAAATGCCTTTTAAATCGGACGAATGGCAGATGATTGATATATCAATATGTACTGCAGCGATTTTGCAATGGGAAAAGTGAAATCATCCATATATATATATATATATAACAATATAAATAATAATATCTTGTAATTAAATTTAAAAGACATGTATAATATAATATAATAATGTAAGTGTACAGTGGTTTATAAAGTAAAATAGAAACTAATATAATAACAGTTATAGTTGAAGTTTCACATAACCCGCCTCACTAGGCTAGCCTGTGTTGAGGCAGTAATTTTGCAAATTATTTTATAATGTTAAAATACCTATGAATATATACTTATATTAAGATATACTTCGTAAATCGAATTTGGGTGAGTGCAACGGTAAATGCCCTATCATTACTTTTAATCCAATTTTTTACGTTGTGTTTGAATATTTTTTGTGAATCAGATTTTTTTATGTTCACCGGAAGAATGTTGTTAATTCTTTTCGCAAAGTACCTAAAATTCCGTTGCCCAAAAGTAGTATGAATTACAGGAAGTTATATATGTAACGTATTTCGAAAGCAAAGATTTCCTCATCAGGATAAGCTGTAATCTAAAAATAATGACGAGTATAGATACTTGTCATATATGTTGATATTAATATAATTATGTGATGTGTATAAAAAGTGATGCAAACAAAGTTATTCTTACTAATTTAATAAAAAAATATTATTTGCTCACGCCGGATCATTTCGAACCCATCATCTCTGGGAGAGCCGAGAAACGTGCCAGTCAGCCACAGGGATCAATTTAGCTTTCAGCTTTCTACGCCTACAGATATGTTATGAAAAGTCATGCAAAAGCATATTTTTTCGCCCAAAAAGCTTTCACGCCTAAATTTGTCTTCGTGACAGCTAAACGAATCCAAGCAAATTTACAGCGTAGTTGCGTAAGTACAATAAAGAGCTTTTCTCACACTGTTTACTTAAATTATTATTCTTGCAAAGCTTTTATTTACATTCTTGTAGGCAGGTACTTATTTACACAATTTCACTAACGTTGAAATATCTATCTATTTGACAAGTCAAAGGGAAACAACCCACGCTTAATATAAAAATTAAAATAAAAAGCGTCAACAAGGTGACTAAAATCTTATTATTGGTTCGCGATCTATTTTACGCGATTCAAATAATGAATGACAAAGATATATTTCCGTTTTAGAATGTCAACAACATGTTTTTTGTATGTTTTAAATCAAACTGAAGATAACCCTTTGTCTTGTTTTTCACGAAGGAGAAAAGTCAAATGTATGAAAAGAAATGCACTTTCGCTGCATTTTATTGTATATAAAAGTGGGCGGGCAATATTTTATTGTGTATGAAAGTGAGCGGGCACCTTCATGGACAATTTAGGATGTTCAACGATAAAAGATGCTTGGAAACAGGCAAGCACAGCGTTGCTCAACAAAACACTTGGCTGATCGGTGCCTCAGATTGATCATTCGAACAGTTGGGAAGAACGGTCGTAAGTGGCTCAACGCTCGGCTACGAATCCGTGGGTCACGGGTTCGAGGCCCGGCGTGCGCATTTCGGGGCGTCCACAAGTGGTAATTTTTATATATATTTAAAGAAAGACAAACATTACCGGGTTACGAATAATCTGATAATATTTAAAAATCTCATACTGCCATCACAGTAAGTGAAAAATCTTGAACGTGTCGTGATGGAGGACGTTGCCAGCCGAGGAATCGAAGTTACGACGCCTTTCTTTGACTTGTCTTATAGTCCCTTATTAGATATATTTCCCTTTAGCTCATGATTTCCCATTTTTTCGTAATCCCCCCCCCCTTTGACGTTCTGTCTCTTTCTTTCCCATTCTATTACATGTAAGGATATCTCTGTCTCACTGTTCCATTGTTTCGTTTTATATTCAGTTTACTTCTTATTATTTTTTGTATATCTCTATCTATAAATATGATCACTCTATGTATTTTTGTTTAGTTTTTAATTTTATCTCGACGAAGCTTGGGATAAGTGAAACCGGTTGGTTATGATTTAAAAATAAATTAGCGGTTTAAAACAAAGTACTCGTTTTATTTAATTACAAATTTTGTTTGTGAAATGATAGAAAACCGGCGACGCCGCAATGAGAAGTCATTATCTTTGAACATCCCAACAGAGTAACCGTCATTATTGATTTGAAATATTTCAGAGGGTCGAAGTTCAATTGGATTGGAGATGATTTCTTCAATTGATCTTTATTGATTCATTGTGGTCCCAGCGTGATGCGATGACTAGACAGAATCCACGAAGACCCCAAATAAACAAAAAGCTGTAGATGCCAGGTCGTCATAAAACTGAAAGGTTTAGGACATTTATTATAGTTTTCGAGTTTATAGAACGTGTTTTTACGCAATTTCCAATTTACAAATGGACGCAAAGGTAATTTACGACGAGGTAATACCGAATGTCTGTTACAGTTTTTGGTAAGGGGTGATTATAGACATGAAACATACTAGATGGTCAGGCTCAGAGGCGTGCCGTCCATATAGGCACATAAGCACTGCCTTCCCTACATTACGTGCAAAAAAATTAAGTAATAAATCCTCACTTTTTAAAATACGCGCGAAACGCAGCGCGGCGCGCTCCACTCCGACCGCACTACTATAAACGCGTCAAAGGCAGGAACTAATTATGCAAAATGAAGTACACATCATATTCAAATGTTGACTCTATTCCATAATCTATACATTTAAACGTTCACGTGTGTGGAATTCGCGTAAAGGATAAGGAACGACTTGTTTGTGTTTCTTCTGAAAAGCAGTGCTTTTCGGCCGTGCCACGAAATGTAGCAATCAGTGCCATCTGTTGGTACATCTATTAATTATAACAACTTTATTAGCAAAATAATGATAACACCATGTTGGCGTTCTTTCAAAATATTGTCTGTATTTATTTCTTAGCGAAAACTTGCACGAAGGGTGTTGTCTGGGGTATTTTTTTAAAATATCATTTAATTCACTGTGTTTCCTAATGCCTACGCTGGGAGCCGTAGGTGCTGGGAGTCGTAGGATCTGAGAGCGGTATGAGCTGGGAGTCGTGAGAGCCGCGGCCGGCTCTTAAATGATCCGTCGTTCAATTGAGTTGCACGAAAATATTGAGCTGGTACCGTGACTCCCGCTCTTAACAAAATGAGTCATGACCCATCGCTAGATGGAAGACGTTGGTGTATTCTGTTTATTTGGTATACCTAATTAATACTTACCCGTTGCATCAATAATTAGACAATTGTTTGACAACAAAAGTTGCAGAAATGCTTCAGGATTTTACCTGCAAAGGAAAAGAAAACATGTTTTAGTCAAATAGGCAAAGAAGTAAACATACAAATTGGTAGACTATGAAATTGATAATTAATAAAAAAAAATTATGTCTTCACTGGGATTTCACATGTTGGTGATTTCATTTCCATAATATCAAACTAAATTAACAATGGATTTCTGAGGGGAATGTGTGATAAAACCAAGTATGATCATGTAAATATGTTGAGATTCGCAAATACAAGGCTGGTGTAAGCGTAATGAGTAAGATTAAGAAAGATGGTTTGGGCATGTAGAGCAAAAAATGAACAAAGAAAGGTGTGTAAGGTGAATATATGACGCGATTGCGAATGGAAGAAGAAGCCGGGGACGCCCGAGGAAAATATGGAATGATTAAGTTAATCAAATACGGGAGTCGGATCATGAGAAGTCAGAATAACAGAAGATAATGTATGAATTTGAATGAAGCAAAAAGTGTGTGCCAAGACCGATTTGTATGGCGGTCCCTCTTCTCTGGCTACCCCTGCGGGGAAACGGCGTAATGGTTAGTTAGTTAAAAAAAAAATTGATTTTGAGAAAATTGCCGACAGAATTTATTTATGTTTTTACATAGACGTTTACAAATAAAATTGAAAAGGTACATATGTATTATAATAGATAATATAAAAAACAAACAAAATAATTTGACGCTTTTATCCAGAGTTAAATAGTTTCAAATAACCTAACTCTACTCGATGAAAAAAACCGTACTAATGCATGCTTATACTGTAACATTGATGTGTCAAATATGTCAACAACATGGAAGTATTTGTTCCCTAGATGTTCTATCCGTCACATAGGGGAATAATATTATGATGCTGAAGTTGAATTGTCACAATAAAATGGTAGGTACTGTAATATGAAGAACTTTAAGCACAGCAATTTACTGATTCAAGTCATTATGTCACGTAATAAGCTATTTTACCAGTCTCTGTTTATTATTTCAATGGAAGGAAAGAGCCGATGATAAAGTGGCATTTGGTAGGCAGTCGTTCCAAGTGATAGTTATCCGATATACCGAAATAACTTGGCATTACCTCAGTGAATTCTATTGATTTTTCGTATCATTTCGCTGTCTTTACGCGAGTCGAGAACCAACTAAATTAAGTAGGTTGTGGTCCCATTAGGCAGCAGAAATAAGATGTTTCTCTCTTGATTCGACCGACATAGATTGTAATTAGATTTTGTTACTTCTCGGCATAGAAAACAGAAAAACAACAGGGTTAAGAGCAGGTAATCAACAAAGTATATTTAATACCAGCGCAGACTCGTGAAAAAAGTAGGGAAGTCGTAAGGTTTTTTAATGATGATTTTAATGATTATTTTTTTAATTGTAATAATTTTCTGTAGGATGGCTTTATAATTCCACGCAATAATTTCTAGTTTAACTAAAACATGCATGCGAAATATCACTTAAAGTGAAAAAAAATCACCAATAAAAATCGATATCGAAAAAACCGATAATGCGAAAAATCACTAATGGTAAATAAAATCACTAATACTTTCAACTCGAAAAAACCGATAATGCGAAAAATCACAAATTGTAAACAAAAACACCAATACTTTCAACTCGAAAAAACCGATAATGAGAAAAATCAATAATGGTAAATAAAATCACTAATACTTTCAACTCGAAAAAACCGATAATGCGAAAAATCACTAATGGTAAATAAAATCACTAATACTTTCAACTCGAAAAAACCGATAATGCGAAAAATCACTAATGGTAAATAAAATCACTAATACTTTCAACTCGAAAAAACCGATAATGCGAAAAATCACAAATGGTAAATAAAAACACCAATAGTTTCAACTCGAAAAAACCGATAATGCGAAAAATCAATAATGGTAAATAAAATCACTAATACTTTCAACTCGAAAAAACCGATAATGCGAAAAATCAATAATGGTAAATAAAATCACTAATACTTTCAACTCGAAAAAACCGATAATGCGAAAAATCACTAATGGTAAATAAAATCACTCTAACTTTAAATTCAAAGGAACCGGTATTGCGAAAAATCATTAAATGTATTTTTCCTTTTTTTATATATACTTAGGCATTTTAAAGACCTAGTTGTGCGTCCTTAAGTAGACATTGAAAATTGCAATCACAAAACATCCATCTCAAAACTGGAAATTTGTTAGTTCGTGACTTTTCACTCCACGGCGACGATATGTAGGATTTGTGAAGCTGTAAGTTTATTAATCTAAAAAAAATAAAAATGTCTATTGGCATGGTTGAGAATCGACCCTCGATCAACTGCTTGGAAGGCAACTATGCTGACCATTACACCACCAACTGGTGTAAGAACGGCGGAATAAATTTTCTTTATACAGGGCGGGGCGGAGCCGACTGACGAGTTTTAAGGGGCTATAAACAAAGAACGGTACAACTCAGAGAAAAGCGGTTTGTTTTATTAAAATCAGTAGGTAATCACATTTTACACATCACGTTTTGAAAATTATATCAACAAGATCGGGTCCGTCCGCGGAAACACATTGGAGAAGGCGATCTCTGAAAATGATTTTCGGCATATTTGATTTATTTATTTGATTATAAGCCCATCTGGGCTTTTACATGGAATTTTAGAACATAATATAAAGAGATATCGAAAGTACATAGAGATTCCAAACCATAAAGCAATGAACAATCTTTTTCAAACAAACAGTGACATAAAATAGAAAAGTAAAACAATATTATAACACAAATCATTATCGCTACATTATCCAATCTACAATATTACATATTGTAGGATTCATCAAAGTGCTAGTATAGATGACGCTTTATTGTATAAATGGAGTCAGCAAATACATCGACAACACCTCCAAACCTGTTGCCCAGATCATGCATCCTATTGGTTGATGAATGAGACTGATAGTTGGTTGTGTAAGTGTTGCAGAAAAATGTTACAATTTGTCTTGGGTCCCTCGTCGGTACGTGTAATTTAATAGTGGCGACGATGGCAGGACTGTCAATTAGGTGGTAAATGATTATATATAACACAACTAGGTCTGAAATAATTCTCCCGTTTAATATTTTAACAAAATTAATGTTATCAATTGGAATTTGTGAACAACCCGTTCTATGTTGTTAGAGTTTACTTTATACAAAGGGGATCAAATAGGTGATTTATACTCCACTTGACTTGTAACTAATGAAGTGTGGGGCGTTCTCATACAATCTAAAGACTTGAAATTAATTAAAGTTCTGCAAAGGAAGCCAGGCACCTTCAAAGCCTTCTTAGTTATATCGTTAATATGTGCAATGAATGTCAAGTTTTCATCGAATATCACACTCAGATCCCGAATTTGTGACACTGGTGTTAATTTAATATTATTTAATGTATATTCATGGAAGATATGACAATGTTGCCTCCGGATAAAAAGGTTATGTATCACTGCTCTAGCACAATAAGTATTTATCGAAAAATCGCCACGGAATCGTAAATCTTTAATTTAATTATGAAAAGTTAGCAGATTACATACATACCATAAGTCTTGAAATTAGTAGTATGTATTTTCCAATTTTCTCTTTCAACTGGCTTAATAAACACGAGCATGCTTAGCATAAATCAGTTTTTTGTGTTCATAACCAACGCCCTTTCGCGTGTGTATGGCTTCTAAAGAAAGAGAACCGCATTAAGCCCGTGGAAAAGGTATCTTCCCGGGGGTTGTTCGCTCTCAGGAGGTAGATGGTACTCGGTACGTACTGGGAGTGGTACAAGCAGAGGCGTGCCGTGCCGTCTGTATAGGCACGTGAGCAGTACTGCCTATCTCACCTTACTCGCATGGTAATATAATTGATATCAACACGTAGGACCAATCTTAGGATAAATTCTCCAATTCCCCGTATTTGTGCGCAATATAACGCACAATTTCACAATATCAAACTGAAGTACGAAATACGTACGACCGAAAATTGAATCACGAGTATGAAATGTATGGAGAGCGTTCCGATCCTATCTTCCTCTTCCTCTACCTCGCCCCCCTTCCTTCTTATTTTTTTTTAATCGTGTTAGCTTCATAAATAAAAAAAAATCTGTATTTAACCACTGTTAGCACAAGAAACTTTGTTAGCTTATCTATTGTTAAATTTCCTTTGCATATATATTTGTATTAAAAGCGGTTTTTTATAAATAAAAAAATTATTGCAAAAAATCATCTCTACTTTCTTTTCGCGTACTTTTGTACGCGCGAAGTACCTATCCAACCACGAAACGCAGTGCCACGCACATCACACCGACCGCAACACCACAATCTGTCAAAGGCAGGAACTAAAGATTTATTATCACAATTATTTTCTCAGTAAATCGGTTTCACAGATAATAAATCATTTTAGGCACCACACAAATTGAAATTTGGTGGGCGTAAAAAAAATCATATAAATAATTCGTCTAAACGTGGCCTAACCACAGTTGAAAAATGGCTTTGGAAGCCGCAACAGCTGTACAATAATAAAACAAAAAACTTAAATACTCGCAGAACTTAATAATAACATTATAAAATAAGATTTACATTAAATATTTAAAAGAAAATGCAAAATGACGTACACATCATTAAAATGCACGTCAAGGGACGACTTGTTTGTGTTAGTGTATGAAAAGCAGTGCCTTTCGGTAATGCCAGCAAATTTACAAACAACATAATGATAGTGTCACGTTAGCTTTCATTCAAAATATTGTCTGTATCCAGCAATTGGTTTGTAATATGAATAAATATAGCGGTTATATAGATATTTAATGCGGCATATACGCGTTTCCAGCAGTTTAGCCTTTCTTTGCAAAAACTTGCACGAAGGTTGTTGTCTGGGGTAATTATTTTTTATACTAACCAATTGGCTGTTTTTCCTTCTGCCTACCCCGAATACAAACTCTGTGCACGCCACTGAGTACAGGCACTGTTTAACTTAATATTCGAGTGGATGTGTACTTGGCGAAACGACCTTCGAAGTTCTTCAGGTGTATCGGGGGGTAGAAATCGTATTTATCTACTAATTTGATATATTTGACAGGTAAGTAATGGGTGGTTCTCCGGATAGAAAAACAATTTGAGTAATGGAGTTTCTTACAGAATTGTATTTAACCCTTCTTTGCCTGACGAGTAATTTTCGAGAAAATCGAGGACAGACAGACAAACAGTAAGTTTTATATATAGAGATTTATTTTTATCCAACTTTAAAAAATCATAAAATTCTTAATGTGCACCCTGTACACTGAGTGTAGAGCTCCGGAGCTCGAGGGGTTTTCTAGCATCGTAAGGGAAAGGTTTAATATGAAAAGGTACAAAGAAGAACTTACAAAGTTTTCTATAAATCATTTATTATGCAACATGAATAAAAGCAAAGGAACGATCGTCGTAGAATGACATGTGACATTCTCGTTGGTTGATAGGCAATCTGCAATCGAATGAGTTATTTCGGTTCGGTAATGGAAGAGGATAGAGGGGAAGGGTTAGAGGAACTATAAAAATGTGTGTCCGTTGATATATTCAAAAAGATACACGAGATTTTGATTACCGAAATAAATAATGTTTTCTTTGTCGAAAAAGCGAAGCGAATTTTTGTGTTTTTATGTGATATTCGTACCAGTCCCGACTGCTCGGAGTCACTGTATGTATATACGAATGTACGTATACTCGATTTGGGGTATGTTTTTAAAATGTAGAAAAAAGTTTGTTATTAATTGTGAATATTTAATATTTTGGAACTACAAAATGTCAATACTACGGCAACACACAAAGCTAGTCACTTCGTCTTTGAAATGTGTTCTTCACATTCAAATGTTTTAACATATTAGTGTTTGACAATTTGTTTTAAATAAAGGTGGCGAAAAGGTTGAAATTGCCGCTTGACACCGGCCGCATGTTTTGTTTTACGCAAAACAAACATCCACCAAAGTGCGTGATTTATATTATTTTGTAAAGTCCAGGCATAATTATTAAAATGTTTTACAATCATATTCTAAAAAAACGTAATTTGTCAGAAAGAACAATACAACAATATCGGAAAAAAGGGTTCGTAAGTAGGAGATTTTGCACTATAAACATTTTTTTCAGGTTCCGGTTAAACGAAAGGCCAAGGTGTGTTCTACTTGCAGTATTTAATTAAATCATCTATGATATTTCTAGGCCATCTAACTTTTAAACCAAAAACACATGATTTTGCATTACTTCGCATTGCATCGCCTTAACGATAAAAAAACATATATAATAAAAAATTATGTAATGTTATTGTCTTTTAAAATGTTTAACGGCCAACAGAATACTGAATTCTTGAGATAAGTTAATAAACATCAACACAGACATAACCACACAACAAGAAGAAGAAATGAAATAAGACTCCCCCTTCGAAAGAAAACACAATCGCAAAACTCATTACTATATAGAGCCATGAAGATCTTCCAAGAAATACCCAAAAATATAAAAAAAAGAAGAAAATGTGTTCAAATTTAAGAAGAAAGTGACGAAATATGTAAAGAGCAATTAACCTCGTGATTTGTAAATTTAATTTGAAATTTTATTGAATATTGTGACTTAAATTGTTTTTTTTTTTTTTTTTAATTAGATATATTACATATTAAGTAAAATAAATAATTTGGATCTGTAAATCAGATATTTTTTTATCATTTTTTTTAACATCAAATACTTTGTTATTTCGATACATAAAACATTTCAAAAATACAAAAAAAAAAGTTTTGCATGTTATTTTCTTCCTCGAAAAGCGTAAAATAATAAAGAGTTGGAGCGTAAAATTATTTCAGAATTTAAGGTAGAATTCATTCGGTACCATTCATTTCTAAAAACCGTTTGGTTAAAGTAGGTGTTTTTTAACTTTCTTTGATTTTCCTATGAGCCATATTTGAGTTGCTATTTAAAACCTTTTAAACCATCGCAAGATCCCCTTTTTTTACAGTAACACAGCAGGTTCTGGGGGAAATAATTTCCGTCAAGGCTTTAACTCGGGTCTTGAAGAAATCCATGTTATAGGAGGGAGGAAATACAGAGGCCGGCAGATCATTCCACAGCCGAGCTGTTGAACACGATAATAAGTCGTAGAAGCGACCCGTTCTCATATAATCAACCGTGTGCAAATGTTGGGGGCGCGTTTGGGGTGTTTCCCGACTACGCACCGGTGCCGGAGGGATCAATGACGCTAGTTCCTCAGAGCATCTTCCATTTAACTACCGGTAGAACAAGGACAGTATTCCACCTAACGAATGTGCTCAAAAGATTGCAATCCGTTTGTTAAGATAGGCGAATCTATCAAACGGACAGCCCGTTTCTGCACAGAGTCAGATATTTTGGGGCTCCCGACCAGAGGTGGCTGCCATATTCTACAGTGGGGAGCACTTGAGATTTGTACAGGGTCAGCAGTTGTGTACTATTGAATTATCTGCGCCCCTAATTTTGTCTACTTTTAAATGACAGATTATACTTTATTTTTAAGAAAGGAAAAAATTTTCGGGATGCGAATAAGCTGATAATATTTTGATTCCCGTGACTGTTGGAATAAGCGAAAAACGTTGCTTATGCAGTGTTGTAGGATTGAAACAGCGACACCTGGTCAGGAACCCTAGGTATTACAACCGGTCTGATGGGTTCTTTACTAGATGTCTACCTTGAAGATAAACGTAGCATTTTATAAAATTTCTTTGGCAAATGCGCACGAGAGTTCTGCCGCAAAATATTTAGGCACTTCTACCTCACCTTGGCTGTGTTATTGGCGGAATGGGTAATTTCTCTATTTGTCTGAATTCAGAGTGGCGCAATAACACTGTGACCATGTTAAAGGCAATGTGTCCAAACAAAATCATCAATTTACATAATTATAATGTGCAATTTTGCAATGTTTTTCGAAATATTGTGAATCGTATAAGAGAATTTAATTACACATATTACTGTGAAATTATAAATATTCCCTACCCGTTCATTCATATTCACCACCTAAAAATGATTTAAATTTATACAAAAATTAACTAATAAACCTAATTATTCTTCTTCTTGTATGGTGGGGGTAGTTGATGGAGGTCATAGTGGGATGCTGAGGTTATTCAGCCAGTCGACGGCATCGGGAGTCACTTGGTTCAGCACTGTTGTTTGAATGTGTCCACATTTTCAACTTTCTGAAGACTTAAATCTGCGAAGAGTTTGTTGAAGAAACAAACATCTTTTATAACCCCAATAAAACGGGTCTGTTGGTCATAAGATATGGTCAAGGGCCGACTAGTATTCCTGCAGCTACCCTGAACGGTGTGATCCTGTAGGTGACTGAAGGAACTAAACACCTAGGACACATAATCACCAGTAATCTGATGGATGATGATGATATTGATAGGCAAAGACGAGCTCTCAGCGTAAAATCGAATATGCTCAGTAGAAGATTTCGCCTTTTGTAGTACCGCTATGAAAAGGACTCTCCTCCTCGCCTTCTGCGCAACGTTGTACACGTGCGAACTCTGAGCAAACTATAAAAATAGTAGTATGGAAAGACTTAGTGTAGAGTGCAATAACGCCTTCCGCATAATGTTCGGCCTCCCCAGATATTGCAGCGCTTCCAGTAAGTTCAAGGAGTGGCGAGTTTCCAGTTTTGCAGCTCTTATAAGATCCAGGGTAGTTGGAATGAGGGAATGAATAAACAGCTTCGGGAATATCCCCGTCATGGAGGCCCGCCGCAGTCAGCTTCCAGCATCGACGCATACTGGATAGAGATATTGGTCCATCACAATTTAAATACCGCAGCACCTTAAAGGCTCTATTTTCACATCCTTATTTTTTAAATTTTATTTTAATATTTGTTTAATGTGTTATGTATCATTCACTTAGTATCTTATTATTATTTTATTTTTTTAACGTTTGTACATATTTTGTATATTTTTATAACTATTGTATGTATATTTTGTATGGAATGTGTGGGACTGCACTAGCCTCCCCACATACCGGAATAAACATTTATTATTATTATTATTTAAGATAACCTAACCTAATTGAAATTGCACTACCAGGTGTGCAGCAAATCGGTGAAACTAGATTAGGTACTCGAGCGCACGTACAAGTAAATACGCTTAGCGAGTGTTCGCATACGTGAAATTACCTTACACGCTCAGTGTACCTCATCTGCCCGGGCACGAGTGCATTATTTGTGCAGTGGCCGCGGCGCGCCGAGATGTGTCGCACTTGTGGCCATGTAGAGCGGAGAAGTGCATCACGAGATGCATTATTTGATTGGTGCATCTTATTTATGGCACGCGCGGTGCAGATTTCAGGGTGATGTAGATGTAGACAGACATGTGCAATATGATTTCTAAATATTTAATATTTCTTTCGGTATTTTTTTAATCACTATTTAAGATAAATCAATTTATCATATGCTATAATTTCTTCAAACGATTGGTATTCACTTTGTGGCGTCATTATTAATAAATGAATTAAAACATATACTTTGTATTCACCAATTTATTAATATGCACAGATATCTACATGATATATAGAATGCTAAAAATAATAAAGTCACGTATTAAAATAAATGATAAAAATTAGAATACAATAATGTAAGAATAGATAAATTATAAACATAAACAAAAATTGATAAAAGTAGGTAAGTAATTAATCAAAAAATATTATAAAACATTGAATAACAAATTTATATATTAATAAAGTGGTAAATACAAAGCATATTTTTTTTATTCATTTATCATATGGTAAAATCATAAAATATAAGTATATTTAAATATTTTATTATATTCACGGTCCTCCTTACTAGGGATTCTTGTTTCGAGACGTACTGTAGATTGTTGTGTTGGTGTTACTGATACAAGTGGCATGCAATTCTTAA
This sequence comes from Halesus radiatus, assembly GCA_022606495.2. Taxonomy (NCBI): domain Eukaryota; kingdom Metazoa; phylum Arthropoda; class Insecta; order Trichoptera; family Limnephilidae; genus Halesus; species Halesus radiatus. Next base: position 21,246 of record JAHDVE020008056.1, on the reverse strand, counting down.
AGGCTGAAAAGCTGTGCCTACCGTAAAAAAAATGAACCAAACAAAGAAATTAAACAGTAATATGAAAATACGACAAAATTTTTGATAAAAATGTGTTTCTATACGAATGTGGTGGGGAACTTGTACCCCCGTTTATTAAATTGGCAATAAAAATCCCCGGACGGTGATAATAAAATAGCCACTTTTTAAAACACTCCATGAAAAACTGCACAGAGCCTACCTTTGGTCATAGAGCAATGTACGACTGATATTTATATTGGCATCGTAATTTTTCTAATGATTTCCTCATCTTCATGTTTACTGGATATATTTTGATATTTCTTTTTAAATTTTGCATCTCCGTGGTATTTTTAATGTCACTTGGGAGAGCATTTTACAATTTTGTAGCAAGGAATTTATGGTTTTTCTGGTCGAAAGATGTATTTAATCTTGGAATGTTAATAAGATATGAGATTTTGTCCCTGTAGTGTAAACATAATTAGTAAAGGGTGGTATTTTCCGAAAGGAGATGATACACCATAATCTAACTTTTTAACTTTTAATTATCATTTGTAGACCCTTCTTCCGGGGAGGTCTTGAAATGGAAACCAAAAGCAGCAAAATTTTATTTGCTCTGATTCGGAGGAAAAAAATCTGAATTCTATATATTTTTTTTATATATACGTACGGCAAGACGGGGTTAAAGCCTATGTTCAGGTCACTTTATAATACAAATATGTGTACATTTTATCAATTAATTACCAAAGATTTTGGACCTTATGTCTAACAACTGGGTTTTTCAAACAATTAGATTGCAATTGAAATTTTCCCAGAATTATGTAATTAACGGAACGTTTTACTTCCTCATCAATTTGTTTGTAGGTAACGTTCAGAGAATATTTTTTTTACATGAACACCGCACAAGAGTCTCAACTGCTCTCAACCGTCTGGAGCCAGTGAGACTATGGAATCCCCAATTGGGGAATGTTGCGAGGCTGAAGGTGTTGGGGATGAGAAGGAGAAGGGGGAGAGGAAGGTGGGGAAATACCAGGCTATTCAGATCTGGTAACCAAACACGGCTAAAAGCCATTTCAAGCAACGTCTCAATTCTGCATGGTGGTCTTTTACCAGGGCGATACTGATAATAAACATTTATCGTAAAAATTGTTCCAATAAATATTGATTCTACCCCATTTCCTTCCCAGCCTCAATAATTTAAGTCTCACAACATACCCCAATTGGGGATCCAGTGGCGGCTCGTGACTATTGAGTGAGGTAGAGTGCTAAGATTGAAAAATTAGACGTTATTGATGTTGTTGAAGCTGAAAATATTATATTTTTTTCCAAAATTTAATTTTTTCGTATAGGGATTTAGATGGTAGGTGGGGCACTGCCCTAAATCCCCATACAAAAAATTGAAATATTGAAAAAAAACATTATTTTCAGCTTCAACAACATCAATAACGTCATATTTTTCAATCTTAGCACTCTACCTCACTCAATAGTCACGAGCCGCCACTGGGGGATGCCATAGTATTATTATTTTTGGTCTCTTGTGTGGTATCACATAAAAAGCAGAAAAACAGTGGGTAACTAAAAGTTGAAAATGTGAAATTCAAAAGATAATATTTGTAAGTTAAATAAAAGCGAATACAGCTATTCAATGTTGTGGTAGGGTTGGACTAACCTAGATCCACATTGAATTCAAATAGCCAATCGGTTATTTATAGCTTATACCGGTATCAGACACGAATTAAAATTTACAATTTAGATCGCTGAGTGAATTTTAAGTACCGTCGTAAAAAAAAGTAAGCCGTGGATGATTTCATTACTTGAACTGATTTTGCTTTCATTCATCCAACATCTATACATGGTTGGCGTTTGCCATAATCCTACAAATCCTATCTCTAGTCTTACTCCTTCCTTTCCGCAAAAAGACGCTTCACACAGCATCCCCGAGTATGATAAAAGATGATGGGACACCTTTAAGAAAAAAAGTAAACATGCATCCATAAATGGAGGACTGAACGCGGTTGGCGCCAACCAAAATATATATTACCAAAGAAACGTAGCTAGCAGTGGAAGGTTTTTGAGTGAGGCATGGAACTAGCAGAAGGATGGAAGTAGACTGAATGAGATCCCTGAGGCCCATACGTGGTAAAACCTTGTATAACCGTGTGAACAAAGATGAGATTAGCACAGAATGCATGGGTCATGTGAGCGTAATGAGTAAGATTAAGAAAATGACACTTATATGGTCTGGGCATGTAGAACGAATGAACGAAGAAAGGAGCGTAAGGATAATATATGATGCGAATATGAATGGAAGAAGAAGCCATGGCACGACCAAGTGAATCAAATACTTGAGTGGGGCAATGTCAAGAGTCGGAATGACAAAAAAGTATATATTAGACGATGTATGAATGTGAATGAAGCAAATAGTGTGTGCCAATACAGAGTTGTTTATCGGTCCGTCCTCTCTGCTTACCTCTGCGGGGAACTGCGTGATAGTTAGTTAAAACATTTCCCAATTGGAAAAAAAAACAGTAACCTATTGGCTCCGGGCAGTTGGAGTTCTTGTGCGGTAGTTAAAAAATGGGGTATTTTTATACTATACAACATACGTACTATTAAACATTTAACGTTCCTTTCATATTAAAATCAAGTATTCCATTCTGAAATTATTTATATGTTAATATTGTATGTAATTAAAGTTTGAAAATGGCCTTAAATGCCGAAACAGCTGTCACAATAATTAAAACTAAAAACACTTGCAGAACTTACTAATAACATTATTAAATTTGATTTACATTAAATAAAAAAAAAAAAAAATTAATGACTTTCCTGCCTTCGAGTATTACTGATCGATTATATGTCAGTGGGTAGCTACCTTGTTAATGTTCACGATAACAATATTTTATTAGGCATTTGATATTGAAAGGCTGTTAAACTCGAATGAACTGTTATTTTGAGAATGTTGAATGTTATTTAGAGAGGTTTTTATGAATCCTTTGCAAAGTCTCGTAACAGAAAACCCCATGAAACTCCAAGAATGTAGATTGCCAACTTGTCTTATGGAAACTCGCGGAAACTGAATTCATTGTTAATTAACCAGTGGCGGTTTGTGGTCTATTTCATTGGGAGATTAAAAAAGGGAGAAAAAATCCTTAAATCCTATGTTGGTCTTCTCCATCATTGTACATGCTTTTCCCTAGATCTAAAGGAAATCCATCATATCACTGCACTAGAGATTAGCGACCTAGCAACAGGATACGATTTGGCGACTCATTAAAGCGTATGAACTTAATATCGTATGCAATGAAGAAATATGTTTAAAGTGAAATTCACAATTTACGCAAGAAACTGATCGTTTTTCATATTTTTTCAGCAAATATCTTATTTTAATAACATCTTAAATCACAGAAAAAAATCTACTGATTTAAAAAAAATACTACTCTGTACAAATTTGGTGATAATAAATTGAAGCTATTGCATGCTTCCACGTTTATTTTGTATGAACTATTTCTTAGAACAGAAACTTCCATAGGTGCTAAATAAATAACGCACGTATGGGATTCATTTCGGACTCGATTACGGGCAGCATTAATACGGACGGGTGGATTTTTAAGCACGGAATATGAATGGGAGTTTATTGCACAAACACACTTTAGAAAAAACCGCCACTATATAATATGCATAGGTTATTTTATATATAAACACATATTCTGCAACATTATTAATAACATTTTTTAAACCATTTTATTTAACGGTCAATGTAACAAAAAGTAAGGTAGATGAATATTATGATTGTATTCGAGCGATTCGCAAACGTTCAACTATAAATAGCGGTCGTTTCACTGCTGTTAGAATCGTTCATACGTTTGTAAAATTGAACATGTAGTGGCAATGCGAAGTAGAGTACTATGTGTGAATTTCTATTTTTTTCTCACTGAAACATGAAAGCTTCTGAAAGCTTTTCAGGCACGGCACTATACACATAATACGTAATAATAATCAATACAGTATTTGGGCAGCCAGCAACCAGGTACCATCAATAATTCACAAAGTGCTGATATTTGTAGAAAGCATTAATACACTCTAACTGTAATGCCGTTTGTCACTATGAAAGATATGGGTTGAAGCATTTTATTATCTCTTTCCCCCCCCCGCTCCTTTAGGCTTCACAACCTTATATTATAAATCGACTATAAATTAAATAGCGTCTCCCCATCCACCCAAGCATTCATTTCCTGACCACATAAATAATGTCTCTAATAAATTACCAAAACTTCTCGGCTTCATCAAAAGAATTGCCTGTGACTTTAAAAATATGAATACCCCAAAAATTCTTTACTACTCATAGTTCGCCCTCATCTTGTGCTATCCTCATATGCCAGTGTCATTTGGTCTCCTTTCTATGCTGTTCATATTCATCATATTGAATTGGTACAACATCGCTTCTTACGTGGAATTGCGTGGATGTTAGGGCGAGAAAGAGGTGATTACTCCTATGATGGAATTGAACAAACCATAAATATTTCTTCGTTAGAAAAGCGCAGGAAAAATTTTGATCTCATTTGCAGTTTCAAAATAATGAATTGTATTACTGACTCACATCCTTTGTTGCAACTCATCCAGATCAAAATACCTTGCCGTAGACTACGTATAAAAAATAATTACTTTTCCTCATTCAACACTCAAAAAAAGGGTACCATTCTCCACTGTTCAGAATGTCGAAACTTGTTCATTCAAGCCAGGGCCTTAAAAATGTTGTTACTAGTATACCATAAATGAATTTTGTCAGGCCATACGAAAATAAGCCTCGAAGATTATCATTGAGAATGTCTAAAATTGTGGACTCCACAAAAACCTTTGAATGTTCTCCCAAATGTATATTGTTGTCCTATTTTTGTCATTGCTTCATTCATGTATTAACTAACTAACCATCACTTTTCAAGGGTTTCACCGCAGGGAGAGAGGACGGCCCTCCAAACAACTCGATCTTGGCATACACTTCTTGCTTCATTCACATTCATACATCGTTTCATACAGTCTCTTCTGTTATTCCGACTTCTGACATGGCCCGACTCAAGTATTTGATTCACTTGATCGTGCCATGTCGTCCTCGGGCATCCCCTGGTTTCGTCTTCCATTCACATTCGCGACATATATTCTCCTTACACTCCTTTCTTCGTTCAATCGTTCTACGTGCCCAAACCACATAATGTCCCTTTATTAATCTTACTCATTACGCTTACATCAGCCTTGTATTCTTTACGAAACTTAACACTTTTCCAAACGATCATACATGGTTTTACCACACATTCGCCCCAGAGATCTCATTTTTACAGCTTTCAGTCTACTTTCATCCTTCCTCTGCCTATTCCATGCTTCACTGTCATACATCAAGGTTGGTATCAGCACTCCACTATGGACTGTTGGCTTCGCTTCTTTGGACTTTCATTTATTATGTACGTGCTATTATTTTTCTGTAGGTCTTGTTCATTTCATTTCGTGTTATACATTTTATGTAATTGGACAATGGTCCGTCAAAAAAATACATACCCCAATTGGGTATGCAATAATCCCACTGGCTCCGAAAAGCTGGGAGGAGTTGTTAAATATTATATTATTTAAAAAAAAGCTTATCCATCTTATACCCTAGATTACCTTAGTGAGCAGTCTTAAATATAAGATTGCTATCAGCAAGTGCCACTAGCACATAAAACACAGTTTACAATTATTTGAAATGAAAATAAATAAAAGCCCTACAGTAGCATAGGCAGCCCGCTCACTGGGTAGAGAAGATTATTTCCACATTTATGCACCTCTAACCACAGTTGATACAGGAAGAGGGAGAAATGTTCCCTGGCACTGAACACAAAAAAATTATAATACGATATAAAAAAAACTTATGATTCGAGAATCGATTCAATGCTTTTAAGCACCACATTAGTTATGCCATTCGTAACTAAATCCTAGAACTAATTATACAAATATAAACTTGCCAGTCATGGTTTGATATAGGTCTACGTTCCGATTCGCATAGGAAAGGGTTAAGTGTCAAGTGTCCATTTAACTGGAGCAAAAGTGATTTATGTAAAGGGGCCTTTGGTCAAAGCGGACTTCCGCGTTGCGCAAGTGGTTACAATGTTACAAAACTAATAATTCACTTACAATTCGGTTACAAACTTTACAATAAAGTATAGTTCGGTAACTGGCCTAATTCGACGGTTCAGCGAGCATTTCAGGCTAGACATTGTCCGAGAGTTGTAAATAAATAGTGGAATAATAATCAGTATTGACCAGTGGCGGCTCGCAGTCTTTTTAACCAGGGGTTCAATCACAAATTCAAGACAAGATTATTATATTTCATCAAAATCTACTTGTCCTTCAGCGAATACATGTATTATATTATACACGCCCTATATGGGCTTTTACATATTTTGTTAATTACAATAGTGACACAGGTGCAAAACACATCACATTAGGTACATAGATAAAATAGATAGCCTTCATGAAATACAACAACAAAATATTTCATTTGTCACACGAACAAATACAGGAATAACATAGTGTAAGTACCATTCCAAATTATTAGCTACAGAGGCGAATATTCAAAACATACACCACATTCACTGATACTTATACTCTAGACACATATCTTAATAATTGTTGGGGATGTATTTAATAATCGTCTGTTGGTATTTGTATTCCGAGCAGTTAAACATATCTACTATGTCTGAAAAAGTATTACCTTCTGCGTGAAGTCTAGGTACAAGTGAATTTTTGAATGTCTCAGTCATGAAATTATTGTTACAATTGAATAAAATTTTAGATCGAGTAGTTCTAGTTGGAATATTAAATTTAATTAAGCTGACTATATCAGGGCTGTCTATAAAACCATTAATAATTTTGAAAATAAAAGTTAAGTCAGAAACGAGTTTTAATAATTTTAGTTCTTTCATTAAGTAATTTAGGGTTTGAATAGGTAATCCGATATATTAGAAATTTATGTAGAACTTTTTCAATGGGGTCGGAGTGAATTTTATAGTGAGGGGACCATTTAGAAGAATTATATTCGACTTGACTACGAACGAAGGAAGAATACATATGTTAAATAAAGTTGGTGGGAGGGGTACTATAATAACCACAGGCTTGAGACAATACGGGGTTTGTCGAAACTTTCTTAACTCAGGAATATAATGCCTTATCTATAAAAAATGAACAAAAGTATGCATTATAATCTGATCGTTTTACTAGTAGATTTACAAATTCTATTAAATGCGAAGGGTTAAAAAAATGCAGGAACAAGAAAAAAAACTTATAAATATTTACAACTAACTAAATAAAGTAAAATAATAAAAATTAACTTCCAAGATTCCAAACATTCCGTCGTTAGCGCTGGGCACAAACTTTGACATGTTTCGACCTAGGTTATTTAAATTCACCATCGGGGAGATGGTGTTGTTTTGTATTTTTTTCGTATGAAGTATTTGCTTGGGATCGTGAGTCCATATGCGCTGAGTCCATTCAGCACAGCATCCATGGGAATATTGCGTTGCTCTTCGACCGTAGTATTCGGTCGCGTGGATATTAAACGCAGAATTTTAGCGGCACGTTATTTATAATGAGTTTATGTAATTTATTATCATTTATTTAAAGACATACAACAATGTTGCATTCCCACGAGTTATCCATTCAACTTATTTTGGGACTGTTAATTTTTGCTACATAATATTAAGTTTAACAAGGCTTTCAAAGCAAATGTGTAAATGAAAATATTAAAAAAAAAAAAATATATATATATATATATACGAGTATATATAACAATAGGAAAATAACAAAAATAAATGTACAGCCTCGAAGCATACAGATACAATACAAATACAAAATAACGTTTTACAAGAAAGAAATAAACCTACATCAGAATCTACAAAGCTTAAGTGCGTTTATGAGAACAGAGTAGGTATCTATGATAAATGGTTTTCCAAATAGCATTTAAAAAAAAAGATCTCAGAACATGATTTCGAGATTTGCCAGAAGCACACACATGTCTCAATTCCTCAGGCAACTCGTGAAAGCTTCCCGGTGAAAGCGATGTATTCAAATGATTTCAGTCCGTATTTTGTAAAGTGTATTTTTGATGTGTAGTTTGTGGTGTTGTCGTGTATTATGTTGGTGAACGTCGTGATTATAGTTAGGTTTTATATTTATGTGAGTTTGGCATTGAATCATATTTATAATAGTGTTTTTTATCTCATGGCTAGGAATAATCTTGAACGCTAATATTAGTGCGTGCCTACCAATGCAAGTTAGTTTTATTTGCACATATTTTTTAATGAGAGTTCTCTGCACAATCGCTCTTTAGGGAAAACCGCTACTGGTATTAATTGACGATAACGAAAGCGAGAGTTGTTCCAAAATCGTTTGGAATTTATGGATATTAAGTGATTTATTATACATGTCCATAATTTAAAAGGTTATTCGTAAATGTCAATCATTTCTATTTCTAAGCAAATTCATATTCACAAAAAAGTATAATTTTATTTAACTTCTTTGACTTGTGTGCAAATGGGGTTTGAAAGGGTAATTGAAAAAAAAAACTACGATTCTAAAAGTTTCTGAAAAAGGCGAAATGGCCATTAGAAAAAACGAAATGAACTATTCGTTGTTCACAACTATATTAAATATTTCGCTAACTGTCTTGTTCCACGCATTATGAAACGAGTATGGCCTTACAAAATCTATTTCGAGATTATTGACATGAGATCAGTCTTTCTGAAGAGAATTCATTGTTTGATGAAATTGTAGTTAAAACACACATTTCACACTTAAATATGAGTAATCGGTTGGTGATCGAATAATTCAAATGGTTAGAAGTAGTATAAAAGAGAAGAAATGTTCGTGTTCGGGCTAATACAGAAGACAATCGTAATTGTACGATTCAATATGAAAAAAATCAATCAATAATAATAATTTATTTATTATATTATATACGCCCTATACGGGTTTTTTTACATATTTTGTTAATTAAAATAGTCACACAGATAAAATAGATGGCCTTCGTGAAATACAACAACTAAATATTTCATTTGTCTCACAAACAAATACAGGATACATAGTGTAAGTATCACTCCAAATAATCAGCTACAGAGGGGAATATTTAAAACATACCTCACATTCACTAATACTTATTCTCTAGATATATATATATTAATAATTGTTGAGGATGTATGCAATACTCGTCTGTCTGTATGTCTGAAAAAACATTACCTTCAGCGTGAAGTCTAGGCATAAGAGAATTTTTGAGTGACTACGTCCTGAAATTATTGTTACAATTGAATAAAATTTTAGATCGAATAGTTCTAGTTGGAATATTAAATTTAAAGCTGTGTCTATAATACCATTAACAAATTTGAAAATAGAAGTTAGGTCAGAAACAAGTCTTCTATCTGAGAGTTTTAATAATTTTATTTCTTTCATCAAGTAACTGTAATTTATAGTTACAATAGGTAATCCGAGTTCATAGTTAATTTATGTTGAACTTGTTCAATGGAATCGGAGTGAATTTTATAGTGGGGGGACCATATAGAAGAATTATATTCGACTTGACTACGAACTAAGGAAGAGTATTGATGAAAAATCGTTAAATATTGATGAAATGTACGTTATCAAAAAAATCGTTAAGAAAAAATACATTGTCATAATATCTGATAAAAAAAACTCTCCAATTTCTTGTTTGTGTGCGGTTTCCATGGATAAAGATCAAACTTAGTGGGTAGAGATAGCAATCCTGATTATTGGGATTTTTCGCAAATATTGGAAAAAAATCCGGATTTTTAAATACGAAATCCGAATTATCCGGATACGAACTAACTAACACGCCGTTTCTCCGCAGGGGAAGGCAGAGAGGACGGCCCGCCAAACAACTCGATCTTGACATACACTTCTTGCTTCATTCACATTCATAAATCGTCTCATACAATCTGTCTCAGACGTCTGACATGGCCCGACTCAAGTATTTGATTCACTTGATCGTGACATGTCGTCCTCGGGCGTCCCCTGCTTCTTGTTCCATTCACATTCGCGTCATATATATTGTCCTTACACTAATTTCTTCGTTCATTCGCTCTACATGCCCGAACCATCTAAGCGTCCCTTTCTTAATCTTGCTTATTACGCAATTACGGATACGAAATTTTTTATAATACAATTTATTTGCGACGCAATGTCATATGAAATGAACGCGTTCAACATGCTAATAGGGATGTTATGATTTAAAACCTACTACTTTTTCAGCATTTAACATTTTATATATAACATGGTACATTTAAAAAAATATTTTCAAACGGTAGATTATAACATATGCTGGTAAATGAACAGGTACAATGATTTACATTTACGATGACAGAAAACAAGTAAAAAAAAAAAAAAAAATACTGAAAAATACTAAACATAAGAAAGGAAAAATAGATAATTGTGGGTTATTGCTCACCCACATATATTTAAGGTACGAAAAATAATACTTTTAAGTGGTTAAAAAAAAAAATTGCTGAAAAACCTAACCTAACCTAACTTAGTTTTTTTTGGCTTAATTTTTAAACCCTAAAAATATGTGGTGGGCGATACCAACAAGCACAAAAAAAACTATGATATAAAGAAGAATGTCCCGGGCGAGCAGTGTGTGTTTGTTTTGTATACAAATCTACAGTTTTATTCCGAACTTGATGAAATTTTGCACACTTGACTTTAGAAACGAGAGGAAGGTCACTATCTACACGAGATTTCGAAAAACCACCCCCTTCCCTCTTTCACGCCCCATAAAGTAAATTTAGGTATTTCTTGATGAAATTTCGCACACTTGATGTTCAAAATAAAGAGAAAATTACTGGGTAGGGGTAGGGGAACAGATTATGATCTCAAAACTTTCCTTCAAACCATTAATAACCCCAGGCAACGGCGGGTACTTCAGCTAGTATAAATATGTGGAACAATGTAATTAAGGAACATAAAAAAATATCGGTTTTATTATGAAAATTTATATGTATTTGAATGCTAGATAAGTGGCTCTTTAATTTATTTTTTCAATAGAGTATCCATCTTTAAATAAAAAAATAATTAATACTGTACATATTTATTACGCATATTATAAAAACGAATTGTTTCAATACACCTGAATTATTACTCTGTATCGATTTTTTATTAATATTAAAATTACATAAAAAAATAAAAATAAAAAAACAGTAAAGAGGTCTTTTTTTAAATTATTTAATTATTTTCGTTTGTTGAAATGTGAAATAATTGAAGAAATTCACATTTTTTAAAATCCGAATATGCGGATTTTGAGTTTCACGAAATCCGAACATCCGGATTTTCCGAAACTTCTGATTTGCAATCCCTACTCCCCGCGTTATACGAGTATACCGGGAATCGGGTAAGTTCGACCCCGATGCGGAGCAGCTGCCAGAGTTATTCAATACAGCTCGGGAAGATGCAAGCCGTTGACCGACCTTAGAGATAATAATATGAGATATGAATTAGGTAGGTACTGAATAAACCGCGCAGCATTAAAGCGTATTTACTTTTATTCGGTCGATTCGAAATGGGCTAAGCATTGATTTGAAATATACTAGATACAACTCAGTTTCTAAACAGTGCCTTGGCATTGAGCCTAGTCAACGAAGACGCGGAGATGTTCATAATATTATAGTCAGTGTCAGCGTCAGGTTACCACTACGGCGTTGCGGGTTCAATCCATCGCTAACTAAGTCCCCATCAATACACAAGCAATATTTTCCGCTTATAATGACTTTAGTAGCGGGAGTTCAAGTATTGTCAGGTTATTCATAAGTGGGGAATGTGTGTCTCTCTTAAAAATAAACTAACCATTGTTTCTCCGACGGGGAAGGCAGAGAGGATGAGCCGTTACACAACTGTCTTGGCATACACCCTTTGCTTCATTGACATTCATACATACTCTTCTATAATTCGGACTGAAGTGTTTGATTCACCTCTTCTGTGGTTCCCGACTACTTCTATCGTTCACTTTCTAATCACTTTGCATTCATCCCTACCCGTTCAAGAAAGAAAATTAAATTTTAGAAAATATTTGATAAATTCATCAGAAAAAAAAAGGAAATGCAATTATTAAAGAAGATAATATTATCAAATATTAATTAAATATGAAACAATGGTCGCAACTGGGAATCGAACCCAGATTTTCTGTTTTACCGGGACAGTACCTTTTTTATTTTCTGTGTCTTTTTTGTTTCTTGCGATTTGTTTATATTATTGTATTCTTCAATGATTAAATAATATTACAGAGTGGTTTATAAGCTACAATAATTTATCATAATAAATTGAAAAATAAAATTACTCACTTCGGGAAAACGTGGTAACAAAAAGACCAATCTAGCTATGCTAATTAAATGCGTTAAATGCAAAATTATTAGGTCACCACTTGAGGCTGGCCTCGGCTGTAAAACATAGATGGCAGTAGAGTGTATACACTTAGCCGGGACTTGAACCCGGTGCCGTAGGTGTTGCAATATTTGCGAATTGAGGAGGTCATGATATCACTAAATTATCATTTTAACGGAGGGCAACACTCGCGGCGTGATGAAAAGGGAACGAAACGAGAACCTTCCGGCACAAAAAAACTCCAATAACAGTAGGAATACAAATTGCCCGGCTTTGCACGAATTTTAACCCAAGAATGGAAGCGAAGTGGCGACCGATCGTGGCTTTCTTCAAGATATACTTTCACTGAGTTCTTTCCTCAGCAATGTGTTTGTCTTCAAAGTAGCACGCTGCGCCCTATTCTCGTAGGTAAGTTTATTTTTTTTTTTCATCGAGAAGGTTTTACGTCTCATTGTATGGTGGGAACTATTGAGTGAAATTTACTGATCGCTTCTTAAACACAATAAACGAGTGAAGTATGCATATTTTTGATCAATTTAAACAATCAATATGTTTATTATGAATAACCGCATTTTTATTACCCTTTCCCTATCCCTATTGGGATAAGGAAAAACGCTTCCACTATAGGGTTAACACTGAACAAAAAAATGCGTCTTGCGTAGATAATTGTGACAAAACAATGGATTAACAAGGCTCCATAGCACATGATGGAAATTACGTTAATATTTAGAATCCAGAGCTCACCACAGTTTTTGCCATATCTGAATAACAATTGATTTTCTATTTTATAGTTGAAGGTAGTAATAGCACTACCCGATCCTAATTCTGACGGTTAAATTTATATTTCAAAGCTCAATAGCTCATGTTGGAAATTACATTGCGTGCTGAAAACAGTTGCGTTGAGCTAGAAATTTCAACAAGAAAAAGTTTTTTCAAAGCAAATTTCGTGACTCAAGAGCTCATCGCTGGAGTGATTTTTGAGATAAAAAATAGATATCAAATTTATCTGTGCGATCGGGGGCGTCGCTAATGTAGATATTGTGAATAGCAACGTAATTTAACGTGTTAGACACATTTTTTGGATACCTGCACACATAAGTTTGTAATGGTGGAAAATGGTTAGACACAAATATGTGGTCGTTAGCACATTGTAAATCACCTTCAAAGGTACAATGTAGTATATTTTATATTCAATATTGATTATCACGTTATGCAAAGATTTTATCACCATATTAGCAGATACTTGCACTACCTGTGCCTACCTAACGGAATAGCTGTATGCTCTATGTACATAATACAGGCAGTGGCGGTTTTTCCTTAAAAAAAACGGTTGTGCAGTCCAAGAACGAGTCAGAAATTAATTCCATACGTGCGTAATGAATCCTGCACGTATGTGAGTTTCTGTCCTAAGAAACAGTTAGTACAAAATATTCTTCGTATGGTGAAAGAGAGTTGGTGTAGGTCATAGTGGGATGCTGAGGTTATTAAGCCAGTCAACGGCATCGTGAGTTCAGCACAGATGTTCGGACATTCTTCTACGATGTGTTCTTTTGTTTGAATATGTCCACATTCACAAAGTTTGGAATATTTTAGGCCTCATCATATACGCACAACGGCTGTGACTGCACCGGGTGCACAAAACATACTACACAATGTCTAAGGTTTCCAATTACTAAAATCCTCATTGATCCCTTCGGCACCGGTGCATAGTCGGGAAACACGCCAAATGCCCAACATTTGCAGACGGTTGACAACTGTCATAGGAGAACGGGTCGCTTCTACGACTCGTTTTGTGTTCAACAGCTCGGAGGTGGAATGGTCTGCCGGCCTCTGTATTTCCTCCCTTCTAAAACATGGGTCTCTTCAAACCCGAGTTCACTCCTTCCCATCCTCTAAAAGACCCCCCACACAGCATTCCAAATACGATATAGGCCTTGAGGGAAATTATTACACTGAGAGCCTCCTGTGTGGAATTACTGTAAAAAACAAGTAAAAATGTTCGGCTTGTTTAGAAAAAACGAATATTTTGTTAAGTATTTAGTTTGACCATTTTTATAAATATACTGTAATTTGATTACCGCCGTCAAAATCACGCGAAACAAACGTGGCCGGCAGTGAACCAAAGCTGGTGACAAAATGGGTGTCACGTGACCTTTGCCTCCAGCCATCGAAGTCGTACTTAGAGGCGAGTCTATTAATTCCGACGTCAGTGGGTTAATGAAAACAGAACTGACGCAATAACAAGAAAAAATAATAACTCGGTTTATTATATCGCTCTAGAAAGAAAATTTAATAATAATATTATTGGTAGTTGTTTTTGCAAGTGTTGTGACAGAATAAGATGGGCATTGGTTGGCGTAATATCATATTGAATCTTTCAACAAATAACACTATGATATTTGCCTTTGCCAACGGTTGCTATGTGATGATTCTTGAAATAAAGATGAGCAAACTAACAATAATTCTGAAAAATAAGAACAATGTATGATTTTTTTTGTACGAGTGTCGTAAGCTGCGCGGTATGTTTCATAAAATACTTATTTTTGGATTTGAAACTAAAATACTAACATAAACCCAATTTGATGTGTAAATATGATTACATAAAATGAAATTAAATAAAAAAACGAAACACCTTAAAAAAAGATTTGAAACCACAAAATAAAATCGAATTTTCAACTAGAGCTTCTGCAACTTCAACAACAGATTAAAAACGACTAATTTAGGCTGGAACTCAAATTTGCCGTACATAATTTAAATATCGACACAAAACGTCTTTTAAATTATGGACGGTAAATTTGTGTTCCAGCGTAAATTAGTCGTTTTTAATCTAAATTTAAGTCGATCATAATGCTTATTTTAACAGTTGTTTGAGTTTTTATTTTATATTTCATTATATTTTTATAGTAGACAGGGTAAAACTTTTTAAATTACATACCAGAGTGGAAGATACTCTCAGTATCGCCGTGGTGAAAAATAACCATTCAGAATAGAAACGTTGCTTGAAATGGCTTTTAGCCGTGTTTGGTGACCAGATCTGAATAGCCAGGTATTTTCCCCACCTTTCTCTTCCACTTCTCCTCCCCCTCCCCAATACCTTCGGCCTCACAACATTCCCCAATTGGGAATGCCATAGTCTCACTAGCTCCAGACAGTTGAGACTCTTGTGCGGTATTCGTGTAAAAAAAATTAGCCCCAAAATAACTGCTCAAGTTGCCTCTGAATACGCGAAATTTCTATCTGTTTAATAAACTTTATTTTAATTATTTCTAATTTTGAAACTGTCAATTCATGGTGGAATTCCATTTTAATATGAATTTTTTGATTAAAAAACCTTTTTCCACTTAATTGGTTTCACCCTATCATGGGCATCATCAGACTGACACAATTAAAACTAAATATATGGTATATAACAGCATCGATGTCAGGAGTGAGTCCCGTTGCTTTCTAATATTACTTTTATTTATGACTTGAAATTTGTTTTATTCATGCAAGACGGATTACATTGTGTTTCTTTACTGAATCTACAAGTTTTAAAAAAAATTATATAACGTCATTCTTGTCAGCTTTTATTTGAAAAGATGGTTATTTCTGATTTTATTTTTTTCCCCCAGTGATTTCCGTCTAGTTTGCTAAAAGGAATTTTATAGCAGTTTTTGTCCTGTAGTTACATGGCCTTTATTTTGTAAGTCGAATAATTTGTTTTTAAATTGTTCTAATCCGTACTGGATATTTGCTATGCCCTTTGATACAAATAAATATCATTAGGTTTAGGTTAGTATTTTGGCCACAAATCCAAAATTAAGTTTTGTATGAAACAGGTAGCGCAGCCGTACCTCTTAAAAGCACGTATAAAAGACACAACGACTTAATTAGCGTTTATACTAAAAAAAACATCGAAGAGTAAACAATAGGTAATGATGTATGACACTAGTTCCACCTCAGTCATGTGAGAGAGGTGTTAATTAGAGTTTAGCACGTACATGACCACCTGATGAACCTACTGTAACCGTATTCCGTCTAAATTTCTAAATTACATTGCCTTTCCAGGAATATACCAATTTGCGTTTGCTTTCCAAAGAGCAAATAGCAAATATTTTCGTCTGATCTCTAATGGGTGTAATTTTGTAATTTTTCGCTATTTTACAATGAAACAACGCATTACGTAAGGGTTTAATTGGATTAAATATGAAATTGTAGAAGTGAGTAACACATTTTATGTTCAGTGTCAATAGTAAGATTTTATTGGATTATTAGTAGTGTTTATTTCAATGTCATTCTATGTTTTAAGCATTTATATTTCAATTAGTTTTATAAACAATAATTATTAGCCTGAAACACTAATCCAAATTGAAAAAACCTTCCGAGAAAAGATAAATGTCGCCGACATGACTCGAACCTGCACCCTTCTGATAGCCGGTCAGATGCTCTACCGTTGAGCTACGTCGGCTTATCGCAAACCCGCCAAGTTAATCAATATATACTAGTGTTTCATTCAATAATTACTGTTTTTATTATATTTCACCTGTAAGGTTCGAGTCCTGTCGGCGACATTTATCTTTTCTCGGAAGGTTTTTTTAATTGTTACCCTTTGCGCTATGCACAAAAATCTTGTCTTAAAAACTTTAGTTTATCAATTAATTTATATTTCATTTCTTCAATAATGTAAATATTACTTCGCGGATTGAGTCACTGTAAATATCAACATGTCTCGGAAGCGAAGCTTCCCACATCAGAATACACAGTATAATAAGAAATAATGAGAAGTATAGACAATTAATAAATACAGAAAAATAATAACGTAAGAATAGACAAATTACAAACACAATTATTATAGATAAATTTGAAATTGTTGAAATAAAAAAAGTTAACAGTCAATTAAATATTATTAATATAAATTATAATAATCATAACTATTATTATTTATTTTTTTAATGTGTTGATATTTTCTTGATTTTATTTACATTAAAAACAATTTATGTTAATACAATCAATTTTTTTTAACATAAAATTTATTACTTAGTATTCTGTATATTCCTGATGACGAAAGCTTCGCTTTAGAAACATGTTGATATGTATATATGAATAAAGTGGTGATTACAGAGTAATTATGAATTCATTTATTAAAAATGACGCCACGAATTGAATACCAATCTATGGAAGAAATTATATTTAATATTTTATGACAATTTTCTTTTTTCATTAATTTTTACATTTTTAATTAGTTACTTGCCTACTTTCATCAGCTATTGTTAATTTTTGTTTATGTTTGTAATTTGTCTATTCTTATATTATTATTTTTCTGTGTAAATTACTTTATTTCTTAGCATGGTGTGTATACCGATGATCGAAGCTTCGCTTACGAAACATGTTGATATTTATATATAGAGGTTTACACAAAATATTTCTTACTAATTTTTTTTATAGTTAAATTTAGTATGTATTGCACCTTCATGTTAGAATTTACTTAGCGTGAAAACAATCAATTAATAGACAACTTTCCTCAATTTACTGCGTACTTTTCTATGCCTTCAAAATTTCAAAGTTATAAAGTGCATCGACTGCAATATCACCTCTTCTTTTACCACCTAATTCTCAGTAAACAACAGCTTTCAATCGCCATATTTACACTGTACAGCGGTGCTCTTGTCAAGAGTAACATAAAATGAATTTAAAAAAGGGCACCCCAGTTGGGGTATATTGAGCAAACTGTTTCAGTTTTGGGGGATTAAAACAAAGATGAAACCCGTGAATGAAAAGGGTGAAGCTTTGAGTAGAATTAAAACTTACCCGTTTTCTCAATTGTCCCATTATTTGACTACAAAACGAAGAGAATTGCGTCTGGAACTTACCTGTAAAGAAAAAGAAAATATATTTATTTAAAAGGATAACAAAAAAAAGACTTGATAAAGGACATCACACTAATCTCAAGTTCGGAACGAGTCTTTGGAATCCACAATGGGGGTATGTTGTGGCCACAGAGTAAATAATACATAGAGATGCCCTGACACGCAAGGGGAAGAAATCAAAATAAGGGGGCGAGCTAGGCGTGCCGCCAATTTAAGTAAAACATCAATTAAATAAAAAGCTTCGGCTTGTATACAAAACCAGAATATTTTGTTACAGTATTTAGTTTGACTCTTTTTATAACTGACTAACTAACCATCACGCCGTTTCTCCGCAGGGGTAGGACGGACAGCCAAACAAATCGACCTTGGCATACACTTCTTGCTTCATTCACATTCATGCATCGTCTCATACATTCTCTTCTGTTATTCTGACTTCTCATGGCCCGATTCAAGTATTTGATTCACTTGATCGTGCCATGTTTTTCTAGGGCGTCCCCGACTTCTTCTTTCATTCACATTCGCGTTATATATTCTCCTTACACTCCTTTCTTGGTTCGTTCGCTTTAGATGACCAAACCATCTAAGCGACCCTTTCTCAATCTTGCTCATTAGGCTTACACCAGCCTTGCATTCTTTGCGAATCTCGACATTTTTCATACGATTTTACAAAGTTTTACCACACACTCGCCTCAGATATCTCATTTCTACAGAATTCAGTCTACTTACATCCTTCCTCTGACAGTTCCATGCCTCACTGCCATACATCAGGGTTGGTATCAGCATTTTTTCATATTTATAAATGTACTGTAATTTGCTTACCGCAGTCAAAATCACGCGAAACAAACGTGGACGGCAGTGAACCAAAGCTGGTGCTAAAATGGGTGTCACGTGACCTTTGCCTCCAGCCATTTTAAATCGTATTTAGGAAAAGTCTTTCAATTCTCACGTCAGTGGTATATATCTGCTACTTCGCTGACACAATATGACTAACATCAAATATAGTTTTTAATAGACGCATACTATATTTTTAATTAACCGCCCTACCCATACGAACGTACACGATACGGCCGCTATATTATAGCCCGAACGCAACAAGCCGTATCCCGTACGTTCAGGTACAAAAAACTATACCCGAAACCCACAAAACATCATATAAGTTTGTTCCTGCGTCATCTAGTTTAGTATTTCGAGGCCAGCCGAAGCTAACGGATGTGTTCGGGTACTATCGTCTCTCCCATACAAGTTGGTATATTGTAAACACGTATTGTTATTGCGAAATCTAAAGAAAAAAAAACGACGTTTTTTTACCTACTTTTTTAATAATAACCCAAAGGAAAGGCGGACAAAACATTTTGTCATCCTACAATTTTTATAAATCAAACAGTTACAATCGTCAAAACATTTTACATCTAGAAAATTTTATTTAAAAAAAATTATAAATCATCTACAAACGCATTTCGTTTTTGATCTGACAAAAAAAAATAATCAGTGAATTTTACAAAATAAATATTTACTCTACATTTTTCCTGCGTTCTTAGTTAACAAACAATTATTATTGACCTTCCCAAGGTTAAGGCACGATACAATTCTCTTAATACGGCCTATATTGAAGTTTTTTTAAAAGAGAAATCCTAGTATTTTCCATTTCTTATTGCATGCCTGTTTTCATTTTCATTTAGATATTTACGTTTGGAAAATAACGTAAATAATGCTATTTTTATGAGTTCGTCGCTAAATGAGCGTGCGTTTGAAGTATTTTCGTTTACATATCGAAATGTTTATTGTTGTTTGCGAATATTACGCATTTTCTAAGTAATATAAATAACAATATTTCGTCTACACCGTAGATAACCTACGATAAGCCTACGACGTAGAATTAAGGCGAAATCATACCCCCCCACCCTCCCTCCAAATCACCACTCCCACTACCCTCACCTAATAATATTTAATTATTTCAGATCTTTTTAAAAATTTAAGTCAGTTTTAAGAACGCTAGTGAATGACGCGGACGTGTCGAAACCGGTAGCGCAGTAATAAAATTAAGTAACTAAAGTAAATAGTGATTAAAACTCTTCAAACAAAAGGCAATTAATTGTTTTTTTTTTTCCGAAAAGTCTAATTTATATTCTTCTCCATCCTCCCTTACCTACATCCGTTTCTTTTATTACATTTCTCTCTTTCATCTGACATAATTGCTTTTCCTTTTACTAGCTTTACAACAAGGTTTCGCCAGAAATTAAAATTGGAAATGTGGAACGTAAATAAAATTAGTTTTGCCTTATTTTGACAGTTATATTGAGATATTTCAAAGCTCTATGGCTCATTATGGAAATGACGTTGAGAGCTGATAGTTGCGCTGACGTAGAAATCTAGAGATCCAGAAATAAGACAAAAAGATAGTGGATAAAACCCTTCAAACAAAATTTTATTATCTTACTAAAACTTGTAAATTTGTTATACAGAAACAATTGATCGAAGTAGAACGATTGCGACATAAAAAATATTCATGAATTTATGGAATAAATACATTTTGATCAAAAATTCATTCTCTGAGGGTAATTTTTTCTTGGTTAGGCACAGTTTTTCAGACGCTATGGACTGCACACTAATGCTATTCAGTGTTCGTTCCTAATAAGGAACTCCAGTTCTTTTTTTTGTCAATAATGACGTTCAAACTTAAAAACCAGTATATTTCGTTTCTTTCTAAAGTTACTTTTCATAGTTAAAACAATTTTTCAAAGTCCCCCAAAATGCCCTAAATCTATCCTAGGTTAGAATGTAAAATGTCACAATAAGGATGAGCTCTACCGTACATAATTTTATATTCTATTCATAGTAAACCATAACTAAGCATAAGTAATAAAATTATGTAATTATTTATAAATAATAATCCGTATTGATAATAGTTTTTTTTTTTAAATTTAATGTAAATAAAATTTAATAATGTTATTATTAAGTTCTGCAAGTATTTTTAGTTGTTATTATTGTGACAGCTGTT
>JAHDVE020008055.1:0-61040 GCA_022606495.2 Halesus radiatus | reverse complement strand
AAGTCAGTGCAAAAGAGAAAATGTTCGCGGCAAAATCAGGAACTAAAACTTTACAGTAATAATAATATCGTAATTAAATTTAAGTATAACTAAAAGACATGTATAATATAATAATGTGCAGGGGTTTATAAAGTAAAATAGAAAATAATATAATAACAGTGTTATAGTTGTAGTTTCACATAACCCACCTCACTAGGATAGCCTGTGTTGAGGCAGTAATTTTGCAAATTATTTTATAGTTTTAAAATACCTATGAATATATACTTATATTAAAATATGCTTGGTAAATCATTGAATCAATAATTTGGAATTTGGGTGAGTGCACCGGTAAATGCCCTGTCATTACTTTTAATCCATTTTTTTTACATTTTGTTTGAATATTATTTGTGCATCAGATTTTTTTATGCTAACTGGAAGAATGTTGTAAATTCTTGTGGCTAAATATCTAAAATTCCGTTGCCCAAAAGTAGTATGAATTACAGGAATTTGGAGTAAATCTTTGTTGGCATTTCTAGTGATACGAGTGTTTAATCTTTTTTCATAGTATTTACTTTTGTTTGAATAAAGATTAGTGAGGATTGTTTTAGCAATATAGATCAGTCAACATAGATCTTTCTTGATCCACACAAATTATACAGTAATACTGTACCTACCGGTATTCACCATGGGCTCTTTCTATCCAATAATAATAAATAATAACTGGATTACTTGTATAGCGCCGTTTTTTGTGAAAAATCACCTCAAGGGCGCTGTATAGGAAAGTACAGGAAAACCATTTCAAAGAGCGCATGTTTGAATGTATTTGTGCACACCGATAGTGGTTCAAATTGGTTCGTAATAGTTTGGAACACCCCCCCAGGCAGTCCCCTCTTCCACCGCATTAGTCCAACGATACAGTACACCACTACACAAGTAAGAATCTCTTTAAAATGATTCATCTGTACAGTCCTAAAAAAATAACGAAAAACACAAGTTTTACATATAAAACGATAATACTTTACGCACTTGAAAAAGTTCGTGATATCCTCCATAACTTTGCAAGGCAACTTTTTTGTCAATGGGTGACCATAGCCATCCATCCAATAATATTTCAAGTCTTCGGCGTACTCGAAAGGCTAAAAAAAGAATAGGTTAATTTCAATTAAGTTTCTCCGTGAATACACGACTTTTACCATAAAAACAAATATATACAAAAAAGAGGTGGAGTTCTCCATGACTTTAATCATAAAAAAATATATACAAAAGAGAGAAAGAGGTGGGGTTCTCCATGAATTTTATCATAAAAAAATATATACAAAAGAGAGAAAGAGGTGGGGTTCTCCATGATTTTTATCATAAAAAAATATATACAAAAGAGAGAAAGAGGTGGGGTTCTCCATGACTTTTATCATAAAAAAATATATACAAAAGAGAGAAAGAGGTGGGGTTCTCCATGACTTTTATCATAAAAAAATATATACAAAAGAGAGAAAGAGGTGGGGTTCTCCATGACTTTTATCATAAAAAAATATATACAAAAGAGAGAAAGAGGTGGGGTTCTCCATGATTTTTATCATAAAAAAATATATACAAAAGAGAGAAAGAGGTGGGGTTCTCCATGATTTTTATCATAAAAAAATATATACAAAAGAGAGAAAGAGGTGGGGTTCTCCATGACTTTTATCATAAAAAAATATATACAAAAGAGAGAAAGAGGTGGGGTTCTCCATGATTTTTATCATAAAAAAATATATACAAAAGAGAGAAAGAGGTGGGGTTCTCCATGATTTTTATCATAAAAAAAAATATATATACAAAAGAGAGGTACCTAACTCAAAAGTCTAATGGTATATAGACTAAAAAATACATAATAATATATCAAAAAATAAATGTAATAAACATAAAAAAGATTTCCCACCTGAATTGAATTTTCGGTAAACGCTGAGCACCAGGGGGACAGGTTGGTTTTATTCCAAGCTGATTCAAAGGCACAAGTTTGGAAGATAAGTTTACCAACATCTAAAAGAAAGAAAAAATGGATTCTTACTCGATGCTACATTTTACACAATATGTCTCTCCATCTCTCCCTGTATCACAATATTCCAAAGAAAGCTTCAAATACCTATAGATAGATGTAGGTAAGTAAGTAAGGACACCCTACTACCTACCTACCTACCTACATAGCACGGCAAACGAAAAATACACCAAACAACCTTTATTTCATAAAATTTTGCATGTGACTAGGTATCAACAAAAATATTCCCTACCTACGTACATAAACTGCAAAGAGCTACAAATATATATGATCAGTATCGCAGTATCCGTTTTTTCAGACGATTATTCTCCTAAACAGGTAGCCTACCTTCAAAATGTTTATAAATCAAATAATAATATTATTTACTTATAAAAAAAAAAAATAAAAATGTTCATAAAACATAGATAAAAGTGTTCATTCATGAATTTGAAACGAAAATACTCCCTGAAAATATTATATTTAAAAATACGACTATTGTCGACTATGTATTGTTCACGTCATCGTTTCAATATTTAAAAATTATTTTATTGTCGATATAATTTGGGAAGAGGAACTGTATATAATAGGTATGTAGGTGTAATATAATACGCGAAGTATGTACAAGAAGTAGAGGTTATCATTTTACACCTTCCACTCATACGTTCACACTCGTATGAAACCAAAAAACGTTCAGAAAACACATTACGAGCCGAGCGTAGTATTCCACATAACCCCTCCACATTACTTATACGACTTTTTGAGACCAGACGTCCAGAGCAGAGTGGCGCAGCGGAAGCGTGCTGGGCCCATAACCCAGAGGTCCGTGGATCGAAACCACGTTCTGCTATAAAATATTTTTGCTTCTTTTTTTTTTTAATACCCAACATTTTTTTAAATATTATAAGTGTTATGAAATGTTATTTTTAAAAATCAAACTATGCCTTGGATTTAATTGTTTGATATATAATATTGTCTGTACTGTTCTGTTTATTCAAGCAGTAAATTGGTTGGAAGAAATCGGCACTAGGCGACAAGCCCGTCAATAATAAATATGATCTTTATTTATTTTTTAATAGGGATTAATATACAGCAGTATATGCACATTTTGACATATTTAGTGATTACTTGATTGCAAGTTTTCACTAATGATATTATGTAACATTATGGAGAAAGAGTAAATTATAAATAAATAAAAATGCAACCATAAACACATTCGCCGTAACACAGTTTTAATTCATTTTTACTGTTGAACAATCCTTTCAACTCGTAATGGAAGCATTGAGTTACAATATAATACCACCAATGAATGGAAGTGACGTCGACCAAAAATTTAATATCATTATCGATACAAGAGTAATTCTTTTCAGGATCTGAGCAATACGATACAAATACCCGTATATTGTCACCGGTACACATGGCCTCCGTGGCGCAATTGGTTAGCGCGTTCGGCTGTTAACCGAAAGGTTGGTGGTTCGAGTCCACCCGGGGGCGATATATTTTTGGAGTTTTTTCCGATTGTAATTTAATTTTAATTGTAATTAGCCGTCATTATTCCGTATCTTGTATTTTTTTTTTCTTTATCAGCAGTTTATCATAGAATTTATTGAAGGTGTTTTGAATTTGCGACCATGACTAGGTACATGCCCGGTTGTATGCCGTACAAAAAAATTACAAATCAAAGTTTGACAATGGCTTTGAATGCCGAAACAGCTATCACAAAATTATAAAATTATTGATTTTGGATTATAAAAGATAAATGGAGTTCTTCGAATTAAAAAAAAAACATGGTCCTAAAAATAATAAAATAAACATTTATTAAATGAAACAAGTTTTAAACCACTAATTTATTTTTAAATCGTCACCAACTGGTTTCGCTTATTAGCCAGGGTAAAATATAAAACATAGTTTTATAAAAATAAATTAGTGGTTTAAAACAAAGTGTTTGTTTTATTAATAAATATGTCAAATCACAAAATAAGTGCTTTCTACAAAAACAAAATATACACTCATTGTGTATAATATTGTTTGGCGGGGTATTAAACTTATGGCCCTATTTCACCGGGTCACTAGTGTGACTCTATCAGTGGCGACACTAAAAGTATAACTCTATATGGAGGGTCCCTCACTCGTGTCCGCTTGGTGTCGCCACTACATCAATGCATGACAACTAGTAAAATGTATGAATAGCTCTGCATGGCGGCTCACTCGCTCGTACACCATGATGTCCCGGTAAAATAGGGTCCTCAGTGCCAGTGGTGAATATAAACGAATTCGAGACGTAACTTCATAATACATACTTCTATTACATATTCTTAATTCATAATACAAATTCTTAAAGCCATTATTTACAAAATAATTCAATTGTTTTCTGGTAACCAACTGTTGATTACACTGAAAATTTCAAACATATTGCCAAATCAGATATGCACGCTTAATTTTAGTCCACGAAACCAATGACATTATAAAAATACCACTTCATCTAAGGATGATGCACACCGAATTTCAATAGTTTCAGCCTGTACTGCCCATATTTAATGATAATATAGAGAACTGATGAAAAGTTGAAGGAAAGTTTAATTTTTTTAATAATTAATACAAAATGCAACTCACCTTGAGAAAGGCTTTTTGGCAAGCCAAACTTCTTAGATATTTCTTTCAAGGCATTCTTCATCTCCTTACCATTCAAGTAGAGCTGTTGCTCTTTATAAGTTTGTGTATTCTTTTTTACCTCCTGCTTCCAGCGCTTACATTGCTTGTAGAACTTAAATAAAAATAAAATATGTATATAGATATTTTTATGTAAAATTCTTGAATATATGTACTATTTGCCATCTATCGGATGCATTTAAAACTAACATTCAATTGAGACAATATTCACTACTGTTAGTAATTTTCCAACTTTAATTTTACATACATCCGATAGATGGCGTTAATATGAACCTCTTTTTTCAAATGAATTATTTTTGAGTGTATTTTTATTACATTCATAGAATTATAATCGATGGCATAAATATGCTGGATCTAACTCTTACCCGTAGAACTGGATCGTGTTCTTGAAGAGATGGAAAGGTTTTGATGCCTTTAGCACCTTCTCCGAACAAACCGGCAGCAAAGTGTTTAGCACTTTCATTTGCCCTCTCAGTAGAGGTATGCCTTATCTAAAAAATAAGCAACAAAAGGATCAAAGAACGGGTATTATAATAAAGACAGAAAAAATATGCAAAGATTAAAAAATTATGATGAAAAGAAAGAAAATGCCAAAGTAGAGAAACAAATTTAACACCCTTTAAGTGGAAACTTAACATTGGCTGAAAAGGAGATATATTAATGCGGAAAAGAGAGAGAGCGCGCTAATATAAATAACACTTATGGCGTAAGCGATCGTTAGAAAAATATTTAATAAAACACGACATATTTAGAATAGAGCAAAAATCCCAAGGCTGCTTAAATGACTTAGTAGCATTTTAAGAAATGCTGCGAAATTTTTCATACCTATAATATGTTAAATAATAAAACCACACATGTTATTTATATTTTTCTGAGTACACTTTGCAATTATTTTCTATTGAGGGAATTTCATATACACAATTACTCTTTCAACTAGAATTCTGAATAAAGATCATCTTAAAAAACAAAATATATTTTTTTAAGTGTATAAAATCTTCAAGTTTTCAAGGGAAGTTTCTAATATGTACATAGATATTCTGAATGCGAAGACTTAAGAGGCAAAGATTAGAAAATCCTTTTTTTTAAATGATCATTGAATATATTTGGGATACCTTTATTATATTACTGTCAAATATGTGTGGAATTAGATCTTTGAAACGTTTTTGCATACGCTGTGCTAGGAGAAACATTTCATTTCCACCTTCAGGAACCAGTTTCTTCTCTTCAGAATCATCCACATTAATTGGCAGCCAGTCCTTCAAAGCTGCTATTTGTTTCGCAGTCAAATAACCTGGATATATTTCAAGGGGATTAATCATTCAGATACTCTGAAGTAATTTGTACAACATAAATATCGAAGTTAACATAGTATAAAATTTAATTTATTCTATTTTACTATTATCAAGAATTTTTTTTCATTTTATTTATTTTATTTTGATGTAATCTTTTCGTTATTGTTTTTATTTATTTTTTTATTTCTATTTTTTTTTTCCACATTTTCTTCTCATATATTTTTATATTCTTATTTAACCTTTTTCATTTTTATTATTATCTTTTATTTATTTATTTATTTTATTATATTCAATTCTCTATTTATTTTGTATATATTTCATGTGATATGGCAGACTGGGTTTGCACAACCCACCCAGTCCTGCTGGATTAAAAACTTAAATAAATAAATAGACAAAAATATAAATCTGTGATATTTTTCAGTGAAACTGAAAAACGGAAGAAAAGAACTGACCTAATGAAGTCAATGTATCATAGTAAAAGGTATGTGTAAACCAGATACTTGTTCATCATTCATAACCATCCTTTCAAAACATTGTCAAGACCAAAGGGTTTCAAAAGTGTTATATTTCTCTAAAGGTGCTACAGGATTCCAGGTCCAAGCTCATCAGTTTCCGTTTCAAATTTACCAAAGAAAGCAATTTAACAAGTTATGTTGTGTCATTCTATATTCCATTATTATTTATAGTAAAATTATAACCTTCTCCTTGTTTATGTACAGCCAGAATTTCTTCTTTGATGTTAGGTAGCTTTTCTTTCATGTTTCTAATTACTTTTGCACTCGGGTAGCGAGTTCCATGCCTTACCATCATCCATATCTTTTTTATTTCACATCCTACAAACAAAAACAATGTAAACAAACGATTTCTATTCTTCATCATTTACAAGAAGTAATAATGATAATACATGGACGTACAAATTGCTTAACATTAGGAATTTTTAAATTTGAATGTAAAACATTTCATACATAAAGGGAAGTTTTGTTTATTCATTTTTCAACTTTTCTTATGACAGTTCAAATCTATTTTTGTAAGATCGATCAAACTGATAAAAATAACTAATGACAAATCCGCTGCAGAAAATATAACCTTCAATGTTAGAATTCTGTCTCTGAGATAACATAATATGCTTCTAACACATGTCGCAGTATTAGAAATATATTGCGTACAATGAGCTTTATCTACATGTTTGCGTAGATTGATAATGATAAGACTAAGACGATAATATAATTGGTTTTAAAAACACCGATTTTTTATAGGTTAAATATTCAAATTCAATAATTATTTATCTAGGATGCTTTTTGGGCTGTACAAAATAATGTTACTAATGCAGTGTTGAAATGCTTTCAGCATTGAACGCAAAATGCTTCGACAAACCTGGATAGAAACCGAGATTTAAGTCTTCATTTGCTAGTAAACGATATGGAGTTTTGGTGGCAAATCGCTCCTCAATTTTATCTAAATAAACATAATCTGGTCTCACTAATGTGGCGAGAATTATGAGAATAAATGTTAATTTATCCATCTTAAAACGAGAAATTTATCATTGAGAAAGACAAATCTGTCAAAAACAAAATAAACAAACAAACGAACTGTCAACTTCAAAATTGAATAGGGATGGATATTCCACTTATCCACAGTCGATCTTTTAGAAGAAATCTCGCATCGTTTGATGTTTACTTCAAAAGTGATATATTAACATTATCCATCATATTTTTAAAAGAATATATTTAAATTAGCTGAAAAAAAACTATACAAAACGTACGGTTGTATGAAAAGAATTTGAAAATATATAAATGGTAAACTTATTATAATAAATAATGAATAGTCAGTTTTTCTGAGCGCCGTTTAGTGACTTAAATCACCTTAAAGGTTTCGAAATTGATTTCTGACCTCAATCCAAATGGAAGATCATTCCAAGAATGTGGGCCCACTACATTGAACCCCAAAATTAGCAGCATTCGTACGAAAGGGTTCAACCAGTCTGTTTGACGCATCAGACTTAGCCGACCTGGGCGTGAATTGCCTATGAGTAAGATTATCCCTCGAGCAGTCTAGTTTAGTATGATGACGCCAGCGTGCCATTATAGCCTGCTATTTTGTGATAAAATCACCTCAAGGGCGCTTAAAAATGTTTATACATCTTTAGTAGATAATTTATTTATTACATTTCTGAATTTATTGCGTCATGCATTATTTATAATCACAAAATAAAATTAATTTAGCGTACCTTCGTTTGTACAAATTTTAATAATTGCATAATTTTACTCCAAAGGCACTCACATAATAACATGCGTCTTACCTTTATTTTACTTATTACTTTTATTACATAGAATATTTATAAATTACAGTACAAAAAAAACAAGTGTCATTGAAATTTATTTTATTTTTATTTCAATCTTATACGTTCAGTACAATAATATATTAAATTAAAATTGCAAAATTAATTTACATTTTTATGGTAGGTACGTGATTATAATAATAATATAAATAATATTTTTATGGAAAGAAGCAAAAATACTTAGGGCTGGTATTTAAGCGGCTTTTTAAGCTCAGCTCCAGAGATATTATTTGCGTTCATCAAGTTGCTATCGGATAGATTTCCTGACAACCCATTCCGACTAATAATGTCATAACATTCTAGAGTATACTGAAAAGCCCGTCGTTAGTAGTATGACTTTGAGCTTTTATTGGTTTGATATTAGTTAATATTGATCTCCGGTGAAGCTTAAGTAAAAAAAATAAAACTCGGTCGGCTGTATAAACATTAATAAATAGTGATGCACACATTACAAAAGGTACGTTTTATATAATTTATTGATAAGATTTTCGTTTAGTAGTCTAATAGCGATAAAATCTCACACCCTTACGAATATTAGTAAGTACTGCCACAGAACAAAAAAAATCTCGTACTGGCCGCTTCTGTCATAAATTTTTTAGCCGCTATACACTCATTCAAAATGGCAGAAAAACACTGGAAGGCGGGATTTTTAGATGACGACATTATGAAAATAATCCATGAAACATCTTTTATCAATCAGGTAAAAACTTGTACACAGGTGTATGGATCTATTACAACTTCTGAATCCTTGTATTTACCACGTATATTATTTTTCTATAGCGTTATTTGAACTGCTACAAAGATCGACAAAAATTGGAACAACAAACTACTTCTTTGAATAAAGAGTTACAAGATGCTCGAGAAACCATAAAATTACAAATCACTGAACTTGCGGAATTAAAGCAGCTCATAACTGATCAACAAGTTACAATATCGAAATTGGTAGCGATTAAAAATGAAGTCAAACGTTACAAAGATGACATATTGGCAAGGGAAAAGCGAATTGATGACTTGGAAAAGGTATGTTTTATAAGTTCAATAATTTGATTTTGACGAATTACAATTTCAATATCTTTTTTCTTTCAAGGAAAAAAGTGAATACCAAAACATCCACCAGTTGGATCAAAAAACATCCGAAGAAGAATTTAATAAAAAAGTCGTCGATACGAAACGCGAACATGAGGAAGAAGGTAAGTTATACTTTTATTGATTTATTGAAACATTTCGAAAAACTTCTTACCTGTAGTGGTATATCGGACTTAACACTTGAACATTTACTCACATATCTCACAGATGCATTGCTTGCACACAGCAGGTTTCAAATGACAATCTTGTTATTCAACATTAGAAAAGAAAATTTCACTTTAATTTTATTTTTATGTGATACCACACAAGAGTCCCAGCTGCTTCCAGTCATCTGAAGCCAGTGAGACTTTGAAATTCCCAATTGGGGTATGTTGTGAGGCTGAAGGTATTGAGGAGGGGGGAGGAAGGTTGGGAAGTACCTGGCTATTCTGATCTGGTCACCAAGTACGGCTAAAACCATTTCAAGCAACGTTTAGATTCTGAATCGTGGTCTTTCACCAGGGCGATACTGACAGCATCTACCATTCTGGAACGTGCCGCAAATATAGTACATATATTTTTTAAATGAATGAATTGTGAAATAACACAATTTAATCAAATTAAATTTACTTGAGCACGCCGGAATTTGAACCCACGATGAGTATATTAACCACTTAACCGCGGAGACCGTCACATGTATAATTTTAATGTACAACATTTGATACATATTTTTTTATTTTTTTATTATTTCATCAACTTTTCTTGCGACATAACTGCTATAACTGAAATAAATTGTAAAAAAAGTAGATTTTAATATTTCTAATAAAAAGAACACACACAAATGCTTGAATTATTAAAAGGTTTGAACTTTCAACTTTTAAATTCGAATACATCTATCTACCTGTGTTACCTTTTCGCTAAAAACAATAAGTAAGACGTAAGCGAGACAAAAGTCTGTATTTTCTGTCGGAAGTGTATATATGCACCGACGCCCACAATCCTAAGTGAGTGTTATTTGGGTCAACTCTAATTGTGCGATCTATTAACTGTGCATCTGTTATTGTAATTGTAATGAAATAAATAATAAATTAATATTTTATCTGATGACCAGTGAAAAATCTCTACAACCAAATGAATATTATGAGGTCTGAGAGCGTTTGCAGTGCCAGAAGGGCGGAGGAGGAAAAACATCAGTTGATTGCAGAAAAAGATGAAACGGTTCGTGAAATCATTTTATTTTTAATAATTAACAAAAACAAATTTAGACTTTTGAAAAAGATAATATTAATAATTCTCACTGAAATATGAAAAAATGGAAAATAAAAACAAAAAGTAGCAATTGAATCCATATCCTCTAGTCTTATTGGGACCAAAACGCATTAATTATATTAGGTTGTTTTTATTTATTTTCAATTTAATAATTATTTATATATATTTTTAAATATGTTTTAATTAAACATTACAATGAGTGTCTATAAATTTCAATAAAGTTATTCCTAATAAAATAAATAAAAAAACATTTATTTTTGTTTTTTTTAATGATATTTATTTTATTCGTCCTTTTTTTCTAGATAAATAGATTGGTTTTGGAATACGAGGAAAAACTGCAGCGAGCGTATGCCCTTTACATGCGCGTGAAAGATGAGAACCGGACAAATAAAAATGTAAGTATTTATTTTAATTTTTCCCACACTGAAGAGTTAACTCGATAGAAATGGATTTTTGGGCGTGTCAGCGTGCCCGTATTAAACTCAATTTTCCCGCACTTCTGCAGAAATTAACAAAACATTTTTTCGATTCCGAATGTTTTTCTTGAATAGATAATCAATTTCAATATCCTGTCTGGGGCCTAGGAGTCTAAATGTTTTATGTAAATTGACGTCATCAGTTTTTTTCAAATCTGTATAGATCCTATTTCTAGGGATTAGCTGTTCAGTGGGTAAATATTGAGTTCATTCTAAATAACTTGGGGGTATTTCACCACCTCTGAGCTGCTAAGTTACTATTCGTTAAGTAGCTTTAATAATGGTATAAACAGCGGGAAACCGGCAACTGTTTCACTGTCGTCAAGTACCTATAACCAAATTAGTTAATCGCATGATTGAGTGCCGAGTAGTTTGAACAGACTTCTGTGATACCCAGCTGTGGTGAAACGTATAGCCATTATTAATATGTATACGTTACTCGATTAGTAGCCCTAATCAACAGCTTACGCAGAGGTGGTGAGAAAAATCCCCTTAGATAAATGATTCCATGACAATTCAACGCACGAATGAATCGGCACACTTTGTAAAAGTGAAATAAAGTCGTTAAAAGTACGAAAAACAAAAACAAAAAACCTAACCTAATTCAAATCTAATTAATGAATCTTTTTTTTATTTCTTTTGTAAAAAAAATACTTTATATCACTTTTAAAGGGTGTGCCGATTCATACGTGTGTTGAATTATCCGGTCACCTAGATAAAAAATACTTATAAATTTATTTGTATTTTAGAGGATTGAAATATTGGAGCAAAGAATACCTCGGACCAACATAGTCGCTCCAAATGTAATCCGAGCCAATACATCGACATTCCAACCGGAGCCATCTCCAAACAATTCCTACGCACCTCAATCCATCAGATGCAATAACCAGTTTTCAGTTGACATGGCCAAGAAGCAGCCTGCGAAACAGCTGTCTTCGAACCCCGGACCTTATAAACTGATGCAGAAAGGGAACCCTGGGAATTACAAGCCCTTGCCCGTTGTTGTAACTCCATCATCATCGAACCCAACAGAGCACAAACCATTGAAGAGAAAGCTATTCAACAAGGCTTTGGATGACTTTCAAGATGTCATTTAATTTTTTAATTATCTTTTATATTCTATTAATATTGTTCTGAGAATTAGGATGGCGGATTAGCACATTAATAGTCGATTATATAAAGAAGAATGTCCCGGACGGATGGTGTTTGTTTGTTTGTTTGTTTGTTTGTTTTTTTTGTAAACAAATCGACAGTTTTATTCCGAGCTTGATGAACTTTTGCACACTTGACTTTCGAAACAATAGAAAAGTCACACTGTCTTCATGAGAATTCGAAAAACAACCCCCTTACCCCTAATCCACCACTTAAAACAGAATTTTGCTACTTCTTGATAAAAATTCGCACATTGACATTCAAAATAAGACTTGGGTAGGGGTAACATATGACAACCTCAAATCTTCAATCACTGTTCTTGTTGGCTACGTGTAACCTTCGCATAACAGGTAACGTAAAAGAGACATTGGACAATCGGACACGCTCTTTTATAGTTCTTTCAATCTCTCTCAGCTTCTGATATTTTCATACATTGAGATGCAACATGTAATACCGACACCTCTAGCGGTAGGAATTGAACAAATCATTTTTATCATACATTTTAATAAACATTCTGTGAAACATACTCTTAATAAATTACAGGCAAAAAAGCAGTTAAGTCATATGTTGGTTATCTAATATTTATTGTATGATTTTCCAATTTCTATAACTTCTCAGAATATCTATTAAAATGTATGATAAAAACAATTTGTACAACTCCCGCCGCTAGGGGCGCCAGTTAACATGCTGCCATCATATATCAGAAGCTGGATGTATTATCTATCTGGGGTATTTGTCTAAACTAAATTAATTAAAAATATTATACATGCGTGTTTGTTCGCATAAGTTCCGTCGCTGAACAAATATTCACTAGCAGTGTGATCTATGCCGATTCGATAGAAAACTAGTGACGTCGCCAATTTGTCAAGAAATATTTGATCAATTTCACCAGAAGTAGGGAAAAATTGAGCTTACTTCGTTGCAGGTAACCTAATTTTTATACCGAGAATGCACTGACTCAGTATATAAATGACATAAATTACGTATTTCTTGGATCTTTGAACAGTAGGCATTAGTAATTATTAAATGTTCAAAGGTATTGGCTATTTACGGCAGCTTTATAAGTTGCTTAGATAGTTCAGTTACTTAGAGCAGTCACCAGATTGGTGGAAGTTCTTGGAGTTCATAATCCAAGTCGTGACAATGTTTTTTCTCTTGAGTGACTTTCAAATGCGCAAAAGATATTAATAGAGAAAAATATAGTTTCTACTCTTTGATTCGTCATCTCAAATACGCCTCTGTGGAATAAAAACCTCGCGAGTTATTTTGTTGATCTTTAAAATGAATTATTTAAAAATATTTACGAAAATAAATTGTTCAAAACTTTTAGAGCGTATTTTTACCCTTTCCCGACCCAATAATCTTAGAATCCTTTTGACTCCTAGGCCCCACACAGACTTATGAAATTGATGGTCTGTTCAAGAAAAAAATTCGGTAATTGAAAATGTTTGACCTTACTTCGGATACACTGACACGCCGACAACACATTTCCATCGGATGACCTCTTCAGTGATGGTCAACAATATCAACTGCTAATTTTTATAGCTTGACATTTAATTGTAAATATTTATTATTTTGGAACTACGAAATGGCATTACTATTGCAAAACCAAGCTACAAATGTATTCCTCACATTCCAATGATTTCACATATTCGCCTTCGACAAACAATGCAAATCATCGTAGATAAAATTTTAGCGTTTTTTTATTTGTTTGTAATTTCGATCTGTGAATTAATTATCTAATTAATACGTGATTATTTCGATAGGTACATACATTTTCAGAAATACAAAAAAAGTCGCATTTTCATATAATTATCTTCCTTGCAAAACTCTTTAGTTTAAACATTAAATTATCGTAGAATATGTTGTAGAATCATCTCCTTCTGGAAAGTAGCACTAATTTCTGAACACCGTTTGATTAAAGTGAAACATATGCACTTTGACCTACTTTGATTTTCCTATGAGCAATCTTTACGTCGCAATTCATTTATCTTTGAAACGATCGCAGCGCCCTCAATTTTTGTATACTTTATATCAGACTGTATTTCTTCATTAATTGTGATAATCCAGCACAAAGGGCAATAACTACTCGTTAACTGTGAAAATGGTTTTTTTAATTTAAATAAATTTCTAATACCATAAGTAATATTGGTATCCAGTATCTACCCACGCGTAGGTTAATTAGCCATAAATGCCATTACACATCATTAGTTTTCGCGTGGTGTAACGGCGCATATCGACATTCTAAATTCACTCAAATCAGCAGATTATCGAATACCGATTTCAATCGCATCATTACACGATTTTTGTAAGCAAACTCAGGAAATATCTACAAAATAATGTCAGTTTGATCAAAATGTACATAAACTCTCATCTTCATATTAGGTATATTGATTTTTTGGATTTGAAAACATTTCTACCTCGAACGACACCATTCGCATAGCTTGACATTTAATTGTTTAAATATATATATTTATTTTTTTTTTTAAATACTTGTTTATTCATTTATAAGTTTTGGTACAGAGTTAACATTTTTTCAACAATCAAACTAGACACATACCCGTATTATGGTAGTAAAATTCCACGTTGAAATAAAAAGCTAAAGTAGAGGTGTGGTAAATATATAAGTAAAATCAAATAAAATAAGATAAGAATGAAATCATAATTCATATACATACACATGTGTTATCTCTGTATTTGAGTTTGAAACTAAAAATAAAAATATTATTAAACAAGTTAATATATTAATAATAAAAGTAATTTATTTATTTTACGATGCCAAGACATTCTTCGAAATAATTCCTTCCTTTTGCAAACAACCAATTTTGAACACTGATGGTATAAAGATTTCGATTACCTAGTATCAGTACTCAGTGAGTTGAACATTTCGGAAGTAAAAAATATCATTTCTATGGTAACACAAAGCTACTGACTGTGTCTTTGAAATGTGTTCTTCATATTAAAATGTTTTCACATATTCGCATTTAGTAGTTCGTTTTAAAAAGAAAGAAAAAAACAAACTTGATAATTCCTTTTTTAGGTTTTTTTTTTTTAAATTTATAATTTTGATCTGTGAATTTGATTATCTTATTTACTTATCTAACATCTAATACATAAATTTTCTGAAAAACAAATAAAATGTCTTTCCATGGAGTTATCTTCCTTGCAAAGCGTTAAATAATAAATAAAAATAAATTACCTACGAAAATATGATTTAGATCGTCTCCTTTCGGAAAGTACCACTAATTTCTGAACACCGTTTAGTTAAAACCATATTATATTGTGTTTTTAACTTACTTTCATTTTCCTATGAGCCATCTTTGTTTTGTCGTTTAAAACCGTTTAA
This sequence comes from Halesus radiatus, assembly GCA_022606495.2. Lineage (NCBI taxonomy): Eukaryota > Metazoa > Arthropoda > Insecta > Trichoptera > Limnephilidae > Halesus > Halesus radiatus. The sequence continues at coordinate 45,442 of JAHDVE020008055.1, read as the reverse complement.
ACGATCGCAGTGCCCTCAGTGTTTGTCTACTTTTAAATCTCTGGCTGCACCATAATCATCAGTCATCGCTATCTTCTGCTGAATGAAGACTGACCCTCAATTTGTTACAGGGGGTTTGGAACATAAACTTTTAATAAAAGTTCTTACCACTTAAAAGATATGTAAGGTAGATACTTACTTACCTACTTCTATAAGTACAATAACAGGCAATTTATCCGGAATTTAAAATAAATTAGAAATCTCTCTTTTATTATATTAAAAAATATGTTTATTTATGTACATGCTCTTAGTAACAAATACAAAAACGTGATAATGGTGTTAATATTATTCTTATAAAAGTGGTAATAATGTTTATTTACACTCGATTAATCTTTTGAATTCATTAATTACCGTTTTCTGAAGTAACGCTTATAAAAAAAATTAATCCTTTAACAAAATAAAATTGGTAAGTATATATTTATATTAAATACTCAATTAAAACACATAAATTTGGTAAAAAGATTGATAAAATTATACATAAGAGTGGGTACATAAGTACTACGTTTATACAAAATATATTATAATTAAATAATGCATCAGTAAAATGGAGTAGAGAGAGGCTTTACAGAAACGTATTTTGACATAATATTTACATACATAGGTACCTACCTATCTTGGCTATATTATTTTGAATTGTTAATAAAATAAAATAATACTATTTGATCAAAATACGTCTGTTCAATCTTGTTTCACTATATTTGAAAGAGGGACTCAAACAATCTTTGCAAGAGTCTAAAAAAACAACGGGAAAATGATAAGGATGGGATATCCACAATAAAAATTCGTTCAGTACCTACTTGATCATTGAAAAATATTTTTTTTTGAGGTTAGTATAAATATAGGGACGAATCGATCTAAAAATAAATATTGTTTATGGGCCAAGCACAGCCAAGTCAACAACTAAACAGAATCTATTAGTTTATCAATATTTGAAAAAACGATAATTTTCACAAATACCGATATTGTCGATAAAAACCTTTATGGTTGCAATGTCGATAATTTTAACGCGCTTGTGCTAGGGACCCAGGTGAAGGTTCAAGAATATTTGGACGTAGAATATTTATCTTCATTATCGTTGGCCATGAGCTGGTCGAGAGAGTGCCAACTGCAGGAGTAGTCTATCTTCAGGTGTCCGTACTGGCTGAGGCCGAAGTTTTCTGGGGGGGTCTTCAGGACTGGGGAGATACTGCTGAGGCTCAGTTCGCCCTGACTCAGGTAGCCGGCGCTCTCGAGCATTCTGCAGTCCGGGCAGTTTATGTTGCGAATTCTCCTGGTGAAAAATATCACAACAAAAATGATTAGATATACACACAGTATTTGCGTTGCCGTGTATATGAAACAGACGAATAAAAGATAACAGTGATTATAATAGTACCTATGTATTTACGAGTCGTAAACCTTTCGTTATGCATTACCATTATCGCGTTTAGTAATGTATAAGTAAAACTTACTAGTAATCTTTTGCAGAAAATACTAATATTTTTGCGAACGATTCTATTAATTTTTTGAACACTTAGTGGTAGATAATATCAGTATCGCCCTGGTGAAAGACCACCATTCAAAATCGAAACTTCGCTTGGTTCCTGTCCCTGAAGATCCTTGGCTATGAATCCGGTGGTCGCAGGTTCAAATTCCGGCTTGAGGAAATAAATTTTATTTGATTAAATTGTGTTATTTCACAATTTATTCATTAAAAATAATATGCAGTATATTTGTACCACGTTCCACAGTGGTAGATACTGTCTGATAGTGGTAGTATGGCCCTGGTGAAAGATCACCATTCAGAATCGAAACGTTGATTGAAATGGCCCCTCTTCAATATTTTCAGCCTCACAACATACCCCAATTGGAGATGACATAGTCTCACTGGCTCCAGACGGTTTGGAGCACCTGGGAGTCTTGTGTGGGATCACATAAAAATAAAAATAAATGGTTTTAGCGGGATTTCGTGACCAGAACTGAATAGGTAGGCACTTCCCAACCTTTCTCTTTCTCCTCTCCTTCCCTTCCCCACTCCCTTCAGCCTCATAACTATTTTGTATCGTAGGTACCTATATATGGTACTACCGCTGAGAGGTGGGTTGTAACATTTTCTTCCGTTACATGGAAACTATACGGCTACGCCAAAGTTAATTATCCCACAATACAGTAATTCTTTGTGCGTCTCGGATGTCGGAATATTGATGAGATAACACTTGCCACATTTACTGCAAGTTCCTACACACAGCAATTAGCATTTATAACGGCATTGACATTGATTTCGGTCCATATGTAAGTAAAATTACAGAAGCCAGCCGGTACAGAATTGCAACAAGCCGTTACCTAAACTTTCTCACGGGTGCTGGCCTGGTCTGGGGAGAGGGCCTGCTGTGGTTCTTGTAGTTCTTGGGAAGGGTGATTTTCCTCTTTCTGGACGCTGTCTCGTACATGTAAACCAGGGAGGGGTCTGCGGAGCCAGGGTCGCAAGGGATGGTGGTTGTGTAGACGTAATTCTCATTGCCACTGGACAGGGAACTTCCTGTGTCTGAAATAAAATATGAGTATTAATTTTTTTTTATTTAATTATTTGAAACACACATTATTTAACAATAAACTGTAAGAAAGCTTTGACTCCTTAACTGGGAACAAATTCCGTTTTAGGACAGTCAAATTAACAAGTTTAGTTAATATTAAGTGCCATTATACAAAAATAGAGGGGGAAAAGGCTAGTATTCACATAGTATATATACTATGATATATCTAGAAAAAAGTATAATAATTAAGTATAAAGAGATTCGAAGAATAGTACAGAAAAAAAAATGTGTATACCAGATAATGTGAGTATAGTATAATAATTAATATAGAATAATAATTGAGTTCAAATAGATACGAAAAAAAAAGAATGGAGTAATCGTTTACGTATGGTATACCAGATAATTTGAGTAAAGTATAATAGTTAAGTACTTATGAAGGGATGAGATAAACAAATATTACAGAGTAAACAATTATGTTTACTCGTATGTGTTTGATAGGTACTGGTTGGTGATATGAGGAAAAAATTGATAATTTAAATTGAGTACTAAAAAAGAAATAGTATTATTGAGTAATATTAATAATATTGAGTTAAGTATCACTCAGCTTCATGAGCCGATGACGAAACTCGGGGATGCAGCCCGAAGAGGGTGCAGGAAATGGTTAATAGTTAATTTAAGTAATCGATATCTTGAAATGTCATTCGGTATTAACACGTAATACCCGGAGGTTCAAAATAAAACACATTCGGCGATGGTGGGTCCAGATTGACCCGGCTGAAATGATGAAATTAAAAGGCTTTTTTATGCATTTTTCGTTCATATCCTTACTTTTATATAATATTATGTAATTCCTCATAAACTCATAACATATCCCTTGTGTTTCTTGTATGAAGATGGAAGTTTTAGAAATTAGTATTCCGTAAATGTTGCGGTTCTTCGATATGCAGCAGCGCGGGCATACCACGCGAGAGCAAAAGCACGACTAAATCCGTATCTGTAGCGTCTTGAGACAACCGCTGCCGACGGTCAGCGGAATGAGGAGAGCAGTGCGGGAGGGGGTAAGGACTCGCCCCAGGAAGTCAGTGGAAGCGAACATTTCTGTTTAATATTTATTAACATTTTCGGGAAATCGATGGTGTGCATTTACAAGTATATCATGTATGATTTAAAATACCAGAAATAAAATCACTTATTTAATTCTTCCTTGTGGCTTTACCTCTAATAGAAAGATGTGTAAAAAGAAAATAAATTAAATTTATAGCCATATTATATGATGATTGTTTATGCAAATATTAGAAAATATTATATAATGGCGTTCTTATTTGAGTATTTAATTTTCTCACACATTTATTTGTCACAATTAAAACCATTGAATGACATACATTTTAGTTAAAAATACTAAAACTTTTATTTTTCAACAAAACAAATTTAAATGAACAATTTTCATTAAAAATTAAAGGAATCCGGAATTTGACAAGTTGATCTGCAACGGATTCACTCAGATTTCCTACACTAACTGCATTATCACTTCCATTTTCACTTTCAGATATTTCCTCTAGTAATATGTCTTCCGGATCACTTTCAAATTCTGGATCCAATGCTTCGAATTCCAAGTCGCCATCATCACTGATCTCACTGTTAAGTAGCTTTTCAATCTCATTATCAACTAAATAATGTTGCCTTGCCATTGCGTTAGTACGGTACGAAATAAAAAAATTAAAACAAAGTTATAAAAATATAATCACAATACTAGAAATGTGCCCGAATGGTTGACAACATCTGCGTGTTAAGGACTGCGAGAGACAAAGACGGAAGGATAGAGCGAGAGATATACTGTTTCGTCGGCTGCTCAAATTCAAATGAGAAGAGATAGAGTTTTTGCGTGTTTTTATAGACAATTATTCTAATAACTTATTTAAAACGTGTCCGATTTTAATCATTTTTGAGTCGAGATGTGGGTAAATATTTGATAAAAGAATAGACAAGAGGAAATTAGCCTAAACGAAATATTTGCGGCAAAATCTTTTATTTAAAAACACTGGGTCAAATCAGACCCATCACCGGAGTCGAGGTGTTAACCACATCGATCGGTATCGCCATAAACCATTTTTTTCGAGTAAAAAAAAAGTTGAAAGTAAAGTTAAAGTTGAGTTTAGTTAACCCCTAGGAAAATTGCTTTTAAACATATTATAATTTGTTAATATCTTTGGAACGGTGCAAGTTAGAGATCCCACCTTTTTCTACATACACATTTGGGTTTTTTCTTAGTAGAATCTAGTTCATGACATACTCATTTTGGCAAAAAAGTGGAGATACAATGTTAAGGCTTTAAGCCAAATATTACAAGAGTATTCACGTCGTTTGGGGTAAATTAGTTTGACTTCTTTACAACATTAAAAGTAGGTTAAATCTATTAGAAAAGTGCGAAGAACATTAATTTAAAAACATGACATAAAATTAAGGTATATTTACAAATTGATTCGCAGTTTCATTGTCAATATGGTTTTCTTTTTTCATTTAAATTTTTCATTTTTTGTAAAAATATATGTTATGCGGAAACTTCATGGGTTTTTGTAGCCCAGTAAACACGCAATATGCTAAAAAATGTGTAGAACTGTTAAAATAATAAAATAAAAATGAATTTTCACAATAAGTAAACACATTGTTGATTTACATGTTGAATTAAATGAAAATACACTTTGTTTAAATCCACTTTTTATTTTTGTATACGCGATTAGTTTAGATTCGACTGAATCATCTTCAGGACGTAAAATATACTAGCACATTTAAGTAATTTATTTTTTATTTTTATATGAATACCGCACAAGAGTCCCAAACTGCTCCCAGCCCTCTGGAGCCAGTGAGACTATGGCATTTCCAATTGGGGAATGTTGTGAGGCTGAAGGTATTGGGGAGGGGAAGGATAAGGGGGAGAGGAAGGTGGGGAAAAGGGAAAATACCTGGCTATTCAGATCTGGTCACCAAACACGGCTAAAATCCATTTCAAGCAATGTTTCAATTCTGAATGGTGGTCTTTCACCGGGGCGATACTGACAGTATCTTCCACTCTGAAACTAGCATACTTTAAGTACTGAGATGATTCAGCCGAATCGAAACTAGTCGACGCATACAAAAATAAAGTAGATTCAAACAAAGTGTATTTTTATTTAATTCAAAATAAAAATACATTGAAACAAAATGTGACTTATTTTGTCAATTGCTGGCGAAGTTATCGCGTACTGTGGCCATCTACTAAACCAACCTGCAATGATTTATTAATTATTGCAATATAAGTTTATATTTTCTTATTTAAAATCTTAAAATGGTATTCTTTTGAGCCAAGCTTAAAATTCTACACGGCTTAATTTATTATGATATGATGTTCAACAGGTGTTTTTTTTTAAATTTAGGTCAGTTTCTGGTACGGTTTTTCCGTCATCATTTCGATAGGTAGCTACTAAAGTCAAGTCTTTCAATAATTATGAACAAATACAGATATGGAACATTAACTATAACATGCTAGTTAATGTCACTATTTAGCAACATTTTGATAATTATCCGCATTATTGAGAAATGAACCGGATATATTGTGTACCTACGTACATCGTTTATAATGGCGAAAACGCTCAATTTTTCAGATTCATTTAATTTTATATCAATTACGGGTTTCTCTAATGAATCGGGATCGATTTTGAAATAGCTGTTTATACTACGTATTGTCTTTAATGCGTAATTGTTAAATATATTCAATAAATTGTACCTACTTATTTGTATAAAAGGAAGGTACCTACCTACAATTATCATAGCACAGTTCCGATGCAAAGTAAGTTTTTACGATTTTCAGCAAGTTGTGAGCCATTTAAAGATGCCACTGGAACCGTTGTACCACATTATCAGGAAAGTAAAAAGGTATCGGTATAAAAATCACTAATAGCAATGTAAAATAAGAGACAAGTATTATGATGAAAAAACTAAATATTTATCTGACCAAATTATATGTAAATGACGGCTTCCATTCCTTTTATTGCAAAGTCAGGAATTCTCAAGGGATCAAACCTTGGACCTATCTAAAAAGATTGTAACCATAGAAATATTCGAAATCGTGATTGATGGACATAATATCTATAATAATAAAAAATCTGTAGTAAAAAATATGAATGGGTAAGTCATTATTCAGACCTTTAGTTTTAGACAACTCTGGCAAATAAATTGTGGATTCATCAAGAATTAACCTTAACAGTTTACGCCACTTACATATTTAATTTACTCACGACATGGCCATAAATACCAGTCACATTGGTTCTCTTCGACTAATGTGTGTATTTGGCTCACGAAGAATGGGTATTTTATACGTATATGTGAACTGTAATTACTTTTACTAATGCGCATATTATTTTTTCTCTGAGGGGGTTTCGATACATATACTGGCTTATAGTAATTTTGTGTATACGGCAGATGGTAGCAGGCAGGCTTTATTTTTTTTTTAAATCCATTGAGTGGTTTTCATCTTATATTTAGAATTGAAAATAAAGGAAACTTAATTCTTGCAAAACACTTTGTTGCCCATTATTTGCAATGTCAAATTTAATGCAGATAATTCAAATGCTTGGTGATTTTTGGGGCAGCAAAACACATATCTTATTAAGCTATCCCCAATTATTGAGGTATATTGTGAAGATGAAAAGAATGATTAAAAATCAGATCTGGTCACCAAAAATGGCTGAAAGCCATTTCAAGGAACGCTTCTACTCAGAATGTTTGTCTTTCACCAGGACTATACAGTGTATATGCCACTCTGTTGAAATTTGCTACGGATTATTTTATTTTAATTATAGGTAAAGTAACATGCATAAATTAAATCAAATTTATTTGCGCCCGCCGGATTAAGAAACCGCCATCTCTCGATTCGGAGTCGGGATCGTAACCGATCAACCACGGAGATCGTCAATTTATTATTGACTTACAGATGCAATAGTGTGTTGAAGTTGCGTATTAATTCCAAGCCTCCGGGCACATTGTTTATCCATTCAGGCTAACTATTATAAGTAATCGATTTTCTTGCGGAGAAAGTTATATGACGGTTACATGGGGCGAATTAAATTTTGGTTCACGTAATGAATGTGTAACAGGGGCCGGCCAGTTGAATAAAGTTGATAAGTACGGGTACCGGTACAGGTGGTTTACCATAATCAGAGGCCCGGTTAGCGATCGACGACCCAACTGACCAAACGATACTCTTTCATGAATTTTCAAATGGCTTACGCTGAGGAGGTTCAAACTCAATCACAATTGTTGAAAACCAAAACGACGATCAAACTAGCTATGCATAACAGCATGACCGTTATGATTAACAGCTGATCACTATTTGATCAAAAGCTGAAACGGGACGAGAAGCGACGTTTAAAGGGAACCCGTCACAAGTCAAAAAAATCTAATTCCGCTTATCGTCGATTTCATGGTCATCGAATCGCCGCCCACAACACAAACAGGCGTATCTCATATTTGGCAAATTTCCAGAAGAGTCAAAAAACTTGTTGTTTTTTTCGGATTCTTATACATTTTATTACATGTTTCGCTAGCGGCATTTTGGTTAAGATTTTTTCTTTACCCCATTATTGAACTATGTAATAAAATGTATAAGAATCCGGCAAAAAAAAATTTTTTAGCTCTCCTAGGAATTTGCTAAATATGAGATACGCCTGTTTGTATTGTGGGAGACAAATGTGGAGTATGAAACACCTCAAGCTTAGAAAAAAATACGCGAATAGATTGCTTTACTGTAATACAGAATGGAAATACAAGCTTTAAAAATACTTTTGAGGTTTTAAATAAACATTTTTTTTAAGATTGTAACAACACTATTTGAAAACGATTGTTATTTAAAAACTGCTTCATTCCCATTTATACGTCGTGTCATACATACTCATCTGTTATTCTGAATCTTGATATAACTCGACTTAAGGGAAATGATCTCAATGGGTAACTGGTTGAAATCTTCTTCTTTCTTCTATTATATAAAGAATAATGTCACCTGTGGGTGGTGTTTGTGTGTTTTGTATACACATATACAGTTTTATTCCGAGCTTGATTAAATTTTGCACACTTGATTTTCGAAATGAGAAAAAGTACTCCATCTACATTAGATTTCATAAACCGCCCCCTTCCCCCTTTCCCATACCAAAAAACAGAATTTTCCTACTTCTTGATAAAATTTTGCACAATTAACGTTCAAAATAATATGAAAATTACTGGGTAAAGACAGAGATGTGGGTGCCGATGGGGGTATGATTAGGGGTAGGGGTAGGCGTAGGGGTGGGGGTAGGGGTAGGGGTAGGGGTAGGGTTAGGGGTAGTGGTATAGATAGAGGTATGGGTAGGATTATGAGTAAGAGCATGGGTAACACATCATAACCTTAAAACTTTACTCCAAACCATTCATAGTCCCGAGCAACGCCGTTTATTTCAGGTAGTTAGTTATGCATACAAAATAACTAGATTTCAGTTATCATGGAATTTGCCAGTAAGAGAGCGGGTACAATTTTTAAGACTATTCAAAGGACAATGAAGAATTCGTCTATTAATTTATGTATCTATGTTATATGATATATCTATCTATATATGCATATAAAGAATGATGTCCCAGGCGGTATTTGTTGGGTTGTTTTGTAAACACATCTACAATTTTATTTCGAGCTTGATGAAATTTTGCACACTCGAACTTCAAAATAAGAGCTAATTTACTGGGCAGGGGTAGGGGCATCACAACACAACCTCAAAACTTTGCTCCAAACCAGTCATGACCCCGGGCAACGCCAAATACTTCAACTAGTATTTTATAAAATTGTGTCGAATTGGAAGGTATTAAAAAATGTACACTTTCAAAAATTTCAACAGCTTTTTTTAACATGATTAAAAAGAAAAAGAAAAAATGCCTGAGTAATCCTTATTGAATAGAAAAAAAATATCATGCAAGAGGCTCATTACTTATTACACCATGCAAAGTTGTGGAATAACTGAAGTATGTAGCAGAAGACCCACTTGCCCAAGTACTGGTATTTTTATTTGCACTGCATGTAGCCTTTTGTGTAATAACTTAGTCCAAATAAAACGTGTGCCATTTTAGCGCTTTGCCAAATATGCTCCCACAAACGAGTTGCTTTGCTGACTAGTATGGGCATTAAGTAAGTAACACACATCTATTTGATGGTGTTCTGCGTCGTTGGAATTTTAACTGGCATCGACCTCGTTGGTGTATTTAAAATAATTAAAAAAAAATTAAATACTTAGAATAGATAATACGAGTAGTAATGTACTTGAGTATCAATCGCAATTAAATCTCAGTAAAAATCAATTTCCACTTCAACGGTTTTCTCACAAAAAAACATTTATTATTTTTTTTTACATTAACCCGGGAGGCCCTGCGTAATACAATTTCCCTCGGGGCCAATGTTATATCTGGGGACGCTGTGTGGAGGGTTTTTTAAGGAAAGGAAGGAGACGAAGTTCTGAGAAGGAAAAGGGTATGACAGGTGGGTAGATATCTGGGGGTCAGTGTGTGCAAGACGATGGGTCGAGAGAGATCGACTGGAGAGGTCAAAGGGTCTCCCCATATCTGCCTCTCCCGATCCGGCCCTCCATGCAATTGGTGGATAGATGCATCCTCCGCCAATACCTAGACAAACTTCACCCAATGAACCCGGGCACCCCTGCTCACCAAACGTCACCAAACGTAGCGAACCACTTGCGGTAACCTATGGCAGAGGTGTTGATCATCCAATAAAAGGTTCTCGGGGCGACGATACCCATACCCACCTCCCAAATTGAGACTATGGTTCAATATAACGATTATGCGAGTATATATTGCACGTAATGAAGAGTGAGAGAGTTGATAGATAAAGAATACAAACTACAAATAGATAGACAAATAGACAGCAATGACAAAAATATACACTAAGATAATATCAAGATTAATTATTTTTCAAATGAACCAAATGTTCGAAGGTTCACAGAATAATAATGAGAGTGGGACGAGACGAATTTGTGGGGCAAACAAAACTTGGCGTTCATAAATCTATTCGCTAAATGCGTTGAGAACATACAAAGTTGTGCTTTCCAAAAAATGACCCAATTTTGGGTGGCTCACTTTCAGCCATATGCATATATTATAAAATAATATTTCATGAATTTACAGATATTATCATTATCTCACATTATGCAAGTGCGCTGTATGGCGAATGGCAAGTACCGTAATACGAGTAGTTAAGGTTAGTATGGGCACTGTGATATTAATGCCTGCTCACCGAATAGCACAGATTCCTCGACGGGCCGACTGCCTTAGAAGGTAGAAGGTCAAGCTATAACGGTGAGGCCAAACGATGATAATACTACGGATTTCCACCTTATGTGCTCTTCGCGTCAAATTGATTGATCTTCACGGAATGTCCGGTGAAGATGAAGCAGAAAGACTCATCTAAAATTGATCAACAGTGGATCAAGATGATTGAATAGATAAATTATAGTAAATTGTTTAAAGATTGGCGAATATAATTTACCAAATTAAATTGAGTTTAGTTTGACGTAGATGAGTGTGGAGATGTTTATGGTCGGTATTTCGGTATACTCAAGAATGTTATCAGTTGGATTCGATTGTCAGCGTTCCTAACAAAGGGTAACGGCCGTTCTTCCTAACTTATCGAATGATGAATCTGAGGCACCGATCAGCCAAGTGTTTTGTTTAGCATTAGCTCTGTTTGCCTGTTTCTAAATTGTCTATGGAGGTGCCCGTCCACTTTCTAAAACTATAAAATAGTGCCCGCTCATTTCAATAGACGTAAATTTGACATTTTACGTTACTCTTTCATGAAAAACAAGACAAAACGTAACTTATAATATATCAAATACGTTAGTCTTGAGTTTTATTTAAAACATCCAAAAAACATGTTTTGATATTCGAAAACGAAAATAAATCTTTGTCATTCAATATTTAAATTGCAATAAATACATCGCGACCCTGTAATAACTTTTGACATTTCACTGACATTTGTCCACCCTGTTGATACTTTAAATAAATAGTCCTCTGTTGAGGGGAACTTAATCCACAACAATTGACATCCTAAAATGATCGTATATTTGATCGAGATTTTCGTTGGGAACAGCGTATTTCTGCATTTGAAAAGTGTTGAGGCAAAATTTCGGCTCAACAGTTGCTTAGTAGTGTTAAGAAGAACGGCCGAACTTGGAGAACGTAAATTTCTCTTAAGTCAAGCTCCACGGAAATATCGGCCCTTAAGTCTTTCATTTCTTAGAAATGATAATATCATGAATTGTTTATAACGCAGAAGTGACGGAAAATCTTTTTAAAATTAGACAATTCTCAGCAATTGCAAACAAATGAGATTTTGATTATGTTTGTAAAAGTAAAAGGAGATTTGGGATGTTGATTGCTAACCACAAATCACCAGATCACGATCCTCTCTTCTAACAAGCAATGTTTCGAAGATGTATGAAGCATCAATGCAAATGAGTTAAACTTGTAAATTCACAATATTGGTGATGTTTTTGGTGTAATTTTATGGACGTGAGCACGCAGCAAGAGTGAATAATCGTTTTTCTGTTTTTAACGCGTGGTAATGTTTTGCTTAACAATTATTTTTATAAACAACATGCCATCTTCAGGCCTTTAAAAAACTTTAGATATGTTTTTTTAACTCTCGATAATAAAGAGAGAAACAATTTCACTTTTCTCTCGATCGTCGACCTCATGCATATTAATTTTTGCCATTCAGCAGTGGAGTTGATGGTAAACATGAATTGGTTTATGAAAATACAAACCCACACCCAGACATCATTTATTGTCGTGGCTATGGTATTTTATGATAGGACAGTCAATAAAATTGTAATTCCACCATGAAAGTTGATGGTTTATGGATGTTCCCAATCATTATTATTCTTATTTTTATAAACAATAATTATTAATCTAAAACACTCATCCAAATTGAAAAAACCTTCCAAGCAAAGATAAATGTCGCCGGCAGGACTCGAACCCCGCACCCTTCTAATGTCCGGTTAGATGCTCTACCGTTGAGCTACGTCGGCTTATCGCAAACCCGCCAAGTTAATCAATATATACTAGTGTTCCATTTAATAATTACTGTTTTTATTATATTTTCACCTGTAAACAACCAACTTTATTTGTATGAGAGAGGCTTGTAACGTAAGTAAGTGTTTTAGATTAATAATTATTGTTTATAAAAATAATAATTGTTACCCTTTGCGCTATGCACAAAAATCTTGTCTTAAGTTTTTAAGAACTTTAGTTTATCAATTAATAAATATTTGACAAGTCAAAGCAATTTTCACCAATAAAATGTAGACATAATTTGTCTCGACGCCATCTATTTGAGGGATTTAGCCGTTACAAGCCTCTCTCATACAAATAAAGTTGGTTGTTTACAGGTGAAAATATAATAAAAACAGTAATTATTAAAATGGAACACTAGTATATATTGATTAACTTGGCGGGTTTGCGATAAGCCGACGTAGCTCAACGGTAGAGCATCTAACCGGACATTAGAAGGGTGCGGGTTCGAGTCCTGCCGGCGACATTTATCTTTGCTCGGAAGGTTTTTTCAATTTGGATGAGTGTTTTAGATTAATAATTATTGTTTATAAAAATAATTGTTACCCTTTGCGCTATGCACAAAAATCTTGTCTTAAGTTTTTAAGAACTTTAGTTTATCAATTAATCATTATTATTCTGACCAATCGAGCCACAATCAACATATTTACAATAAATTACTCATAGAAATCCACTTTATGTTACATTATGTTATACAACGGTTGCTGTAAATAGAATTTCTTGATTTTTATAAATAAAAATAATAAAAATTTGTGGGTAAGAATATATTTTTTTGATAACCAAATTAAATTTAAAAAAAAAAAAGTCTTCCAAAAATCTATAGTTATTTTGTGGCGTCATTATTAATAAATTTTATGAGAAATTTCGGAAGCAAAGTTTCCCTCATCAGGATACACAGTATACTAAAAAATAATAACAAGCATGGACAAATAATAAACATTGAAAAATAATAATATAAGAATAGAGAAATTACAAACATAAACAAAACTAAAAATAAGTTATGAAGGTAGGTAAGTAATTAATTAAAAATGTTAAATTGAAAAAATATATATTGTAATAAATTTATGTTAGAAATATATAATTTTTTTTATTTTTATTATTAATATAAATAAAATCAAGAAAATAATAAGGCATAAGAAATAAAATAATAATAGCCATTACTATTAAAATTTATATTATTAATATTCTAAATATACTTTTATAATAAAAGTTGGTTATTATTGTTATTAATAATATTTAATTGACTATTACCACTTTTTCTAAGTGTAAACCATTTATATTCGTATGTAAAAATTTTAAACCTTTATTTATGTGAAAATAATGATTTGTTTCCGAAACATAGTTGGCAGATTCAGAATAATAATAATATTATTAATATTTATTGAAGTTTTTCCTATATAAAACAAAGTTACAATCATTAAAAGTTAATTTATGTACCCCTGATTTATTTAAAATATCAACTTTATTCTTAATATTTAAAATATCATTTTTAAATTTCTTGTTAGTATAAAATGCTAGTTGGATAGTATTTGGAATCTTTTTTATTAACAAATTAAAAATATTAGTATTTAAAAATACTAATATATTTTGTGTATTCTGATGGGGGAAGCTTTGCTTCCGAAACATGTTGATATTTATATATTAAACGGTGGTGTAAACAAAGAATTTCTTATTCATTACATTTTTTTCTTTTTTTTTCTTTCCGCTTATAAATTTGCTTGTCTTTGTAATATATATATTCAATGTATGTAACAAAAAAATTATAATAATTTCTTCGCAGAGGTACATGGAGAGGATGGAACATCAAACAACTCTGTCCTGGTACAAAATCTTCATTTCCCCGTAGTCTCCATCTCCAACATACTATTCTGCTTTTTCAGCAACTGGTACAACCCGACTCAAGAAACTAGATCATGCCTCATCTTATTGGGACTTCCCTGACCTCTTTCATCAACACAACAATTTTTCTTATAAAACTCCTTTCTCTCGGAAAAATATAATACAAGAAAATGAAAATAGTTTGCATTCACGCAAATTTTGAATTTAAAAATTCCAACCAAGTCAATTAATTTGCCAGCTGATGGTTGCATTAAAATTCCAGACAGAAAAACCATGCAATTGTTATTACAATAGAGTTCACCGTCCGAGAGCTTTTGGCTACTTGTAAACAGACATACTGTTCTATAGTTACGATTTACATTACGTTAATTAAATTGGAGATCTCTTTTGAATCACTATAGAGTCATACATTTTGGAAACTAGTAACTTTTGGGTTAGTCAAATATGACTGCATGACTTCAGCCAAAAAGGTTCGGCAACTTTCCTTATTATTTGGTACTTTGGTAGTCGCAGACCAGGGGTCGCTGTTCAAAGGATGGATAATAATTGTTTACAAGTTACAAAATAATTAGAATACATCAGTCAAGTTAAGGTCGTGCTCAAAAGTATACCATCCATTAGTAAACTCAGCAATAATACACTAGTATTATTGTAGAGTATTGGGGGCAACCTGCATGGGTAGCCAACTGGCGGTTCTTTAACTAAACCCAACATTTCGGCAGCAACACAATAAAACATAAAAATGAATAATGTTCTCGCAAAGGGGACAGGAACAAGATCATTGGAATCAATGTAATTAATAATATTCCATTAATAATTACTGTGAGTAGACCGATTTTTTTAGTTTTTAGAGTCTTAATTTTAGTAAGCCTGACGACAAAAAATACGTTTTGCCGGAAATGGCAAAGAAATTAAACCCTGCAAATGTTGCGCAATAAGTATGTGGATACTCAAATTTAAAGGTCATTCCAGAACATGGATCTTCATAATTTTTTATTTTTTAAATTGTTTGAATTTTTATCCTCATTTCGATCAAAAATGGCAATTGTCGCATCCAGGTTGCCGACCCACGCGCAAAGGTGTGAACTCAGACTCTTTGGACCACCAATGTCATAAAAGCCGCTATGGGAAAACTTTCGCTATTCCACCGCAAGAATCCATTAGTAAGGCAGAAGTGTAAACAGTTTGAAAAACGAGTAAGGAGTAAGGTATCTTATTAATACAGTACAGCCACAATTCTTAATTCAAAAGATTTAATGAATTATTTATGTTTTCCATCTATCTGGCGTGAGGCGTGACGCGTTGCTTGGGAACTGGAGAAAGCGACCAACAGATTAAAGCGCTATCAATCTAGCGTTAGTTTTAATAAATCTACGCATTTGGCTCTAGACGAACATTTGCACTCGACCTAAATTATAAATAAGTTAACAATAATACTTAAAAAGTGATTTTCACCTCCAGCGGAGGTCGCCCAAAGAATCTCACGCCTTCTAGGTCAGTCTATTGGCAAATAATCGCATAGCTCATAATATCAGGTATCATAAACACTTTGTTTTTCAGAGCAGGTTCACTAATAATTTAGTTTTTTTTTATTGTGTGTTGAATTACACCTTTTCAAAATGTTAACAGCGGTTACACCGATGATTGATCTTGCGTGATGGTGCCAGTTTTGATCCAAATTAGTTTCACAAAATGAATTTCTGTGTTTAGGAAAAGGTGATTTCTTATTTTCAATATTATAAGAGAGACTACCTACCATGTTTTAAATACATATTTCGTATCTTTAGTTGGGCTTAGAGGAGCCATAACTATAGAGAAATGCGACGCTTCTTAATACCATATTACCGAGATAAATCACTAGTAGAAGTCACTTGAATAACGAAAGGACCATAGTTGAAACCGCTGCAAAAACCTGTTTTTATCGTGTGTTTTTCTAAAACCTTCTCTTTTACGATATTTTCAGAATGTTTCACAAATTCACTGTTTATCTTCGTATGTGAGTACATAGATTTATTTATTTAGTATAAAATATACACATGTAACATTCTAAAGAATCCTTTGACTGTCCAACTAGGACGATTTCCCGTTTTAGGACAGTCAAAATTGTATGTAGAGAATATATTGATGCCAATATGGGTTTCATTGATGTACAATAATAAAACCCATAATGGTATTTCAGCGTAAAAAAGGGAAAAAAAAATAATAGATAAATCAATATTAAGTAATCCCACCAAATATTAATAAATAAGGTAAACGGATGTTTTTTGTTTGTTTTTTTTTTTTTGTTTGTTTGTTGGTTTGTTTGTTTTGTTTTTTTGTTGCTGTTTTTTTTTGTTTTTTTTTTTTTTTTACTTTGGGAAAAGTATAAGTTCGCTCTCCTTTCTCCTTAATTGGTTAAGCCAATCACTGATAATTTTATGAATAACACCTGTACCTTTCTTTTCCCAATCATCAGGTATGAAGTCGTATAGCTTGGGGCCTAAGAATGAAAAATGTCTTTGAACGAGTGATGTTTTGGATATGGATGGTACAAATGGATAACTCCGCGAGTGACGGTTGTCATGAGAATGGTCGATAGATGGGTAGAGGTGATGTTGTTTGTGAGTGTTTAAAATCAATTTCCTCAAGTACAATTATCTAATATCCAGAACTCGTCAACTCTTCGAATAGTGCGTCGCTGATATCAAGTATTTTAGCGTTTTAAAAGTACCTACCGCCGCATCAACGCACCAGATGTTAGATATGAGATGTGAGTATTAATTACGGTACTTATATATTTTTGTACGAGGCGTGATCTAAGCAGCAAAAAAATAACACAATGATTTACTGTGAGTGTCTCCGTGTGCGCTATAATTTTTTTTTTGATAAAGTTCAACATAACGTTATTAATTCATTCATGGATACATTAAACACCCAAGTAACAGCTTGCTCTCTCAGGCACAGTTTACATCACCTGCTGCATTATTCTTAAAACTTCTTATTCCATTGTTCCCCTGCAAATTTGCCGCCATAAACGTGTAAATGACAATTGGATTTCACTGAATGGGAAACAAAACAATTCGGCTACCTATATGCATTGTCTTCCACGGCAGAATGCCGATCAAATTGGCACTGAATGCCACCCATTAAAACGGCCAGATTAAAATGGCAGAAAACTGAAACCAATTTTCCATTGTTTAGATTTTAGATTACGATTTACAAAATAGGTAACAAGCTGATAGTTCGTAATTTTCGCAAAGTTCACGGCTTTGATTTCACAATTTGTTTAATTAGTATTTATTGTTGAATAGTCGTCCCAAAGTAAAATCGGGCCTTAGGCGGGATTAAGTGTGATAATTTTTAATCATGACAATATAGACTCGTGGGAGATCACATGAACTATTTTATGCTTCAAAAGCGTTAACTTCTTTTTACCAGAGCACGCCAATCAGTAGAGCGACTGTTGACATTTTCAATATCACTTGCAGACAATCTTTTGACCCATGTCACAAAATAGTTATAAAATCTGTTCCCATTACTTTTTCATGCTTTATCTATCAACCTTTAACTTCTTGCGTGTTTGATACAGATTATCATCTCCAGTATTTGCTAAAATCATTAATATACAAATGGTTAATAACTTGTACTATTTGTTATTTCCAATACTTGTCTATGTATATTTTTTACAATTTCTCATTTATTATAACGTATCTTAATCTCCGTAATGTTTTCGTGTAGAATTGTTTTATAGAAACTATGAAAAATAAATAATGTTTTGGTTTAACAAACGGGAGGAAATTCCGGGCACTTGGAAAATTCGTAATAACCGGTGTTTACTGTTTATAGAGTGACTCATACCCAGGCAGGACCCCATATTCAAAACACTGATGCAAATCTGTTTTTTTTTTAACACTATTTACCGCCACCTATCATTTTAATATAACTCAAATTTTCATAAATGAAACACTCTTCGACATAGTTTACGTGTTTCAGGTGAAATAAGGTTTTTAGGACATTAGATTCTTCTTGGATTGAAAAAAATATTCAAACATTGTTTTCTCAATTTTATTAACCATATTTTGTGAATTTAAACATTTAACAACAAAATTATGAAAAATCGAAAAGAAGTTACATTTTCCTACAGTACAAAACAGGCATATATGTATTTAGAAAAAATTCAGAAGAAACAAAAAACTTATTTTTTGTCGAATTTTTATGCATCTTATTATA
The DNA here is from genome assembly GCA_022606495.2 of Halesus radiatus. NCBI lineage: Eukaryota > Metazoa > Arthropoda > Insecta > Trichoptera > Limnephilidae > Halesus > Halesus radiatus. The sequence continues at coordinate 26,705 of JAHDVE020008055.1, read as the reverse complement.
CGTTTCAATAATGGGGTTTTAATAAAACACTTTTCTTTTCTAGCTTGGCGAACCATGTATTAGAATCCGGCGAAAAAAAAACTGTTTTTTAGCTCTCCTGGAAAGTTGCTAAATATGAGATACGCCGGTTTGTGTAATGGGTAACAATATGGAGCATTTTACCAAGGTTAAAAACTATTCCACACTCACTGAAGAGATATACCGATAGAAGTGTGTTGTGGGCGTGTCCGTGGGCCCGGCGCAAGCTCATTTTTCCTCACTTCTTGTAAAATTGGTAAAACATTTTCAAATACCGAAATTCTTTCTTGAGAAGAGAACCCATTTAATTGGCCTTTCTGGGACCGAGGAGTAAAAAATCGATAAACTGGCGACATCAGTTTTCTTTCAAATCGCTTAGTTTTGATCACACTTCCAGGAATATCTGTTCATTGATTGAACTAAAGCAGTGGTACACAACCTGCGGCCAGCGGGCCGCATGCAGCCCGCGAGTTGTTTTCGTGCAGCCCGCGGGCTTTTCGTGACATCCACTTAGTTTAATAAAAAACAAAAAGATAACACTAATTCTAGCCTTAATTTTCAACTGCGGAGCTTTCTTTGGGCGCTCCATGTTCATTTTTTTTAATGGATTCCGTTTAAAAGAGGGTATGCAATCAAATATTGTTTTTGAAAATAATTAAGTATTTAAAATTAGTTTTAATATTTCCTATTTAATAGCAATCGTTCGTATTTCAGGATGCCATGATAAAAATTATTAACGCTTTCTGTTCTACACAATTTGAAAGGATATCTTGACAAACGTTTGTCTATCTTCAATGTCTCGAATCAGCCGCTTAAAATTATAAGCATTTTTTTAACATTTTCGAAAATTTGAATGATGAAAATCGACAGCATTTATCGGTTTTTGGGTATTCATTATGAAATGATAGCCTAGATACATTTTGGGTTTATACGGTATTGTACGGTATTCACTCCAAAGTTAACCATGTCAAGTTGCTTTAAATACCCCACTCCTGGGAGCCGCGAACATATTGAAAATGGATGATTCGATGATAATTCAAAGAACAATTAAAAGTAGGAATTAAAAATAAAACTGTTCCGAAAACCTAATCTAACCTAACCTAATTAATCATTATATTTTTATTAAAACAAAACAAAATATGATTAATTAGGTTAGGTTAGATTAAGTTTTCGGGATAGTTTTTTTGTTGTACTTTTAATGACTTTATATCACTTTCAAAATATGTGCCGATACTTACGTGTGTTGGTTTATCCAGTCAACACAATTGATATATTGACCCCCCAGCTAAAAAGGTTGTGCATCACTGAAATAAAGTGTTTGCTGTTGACAAAAAATATCGATATAGATACATAGAATCTAACCTTCCCCATTGGAAAGTGCGCAGAACGCAGAAGAGAGAGTACTTGGTCACAGAGCGAGTAACTAGAAACATTGATCTTGAAAATTGACCTGTCTGACTGTACTTTGAAACGTGAAATTTCGCACTGTCACACTCAAGTCTTATCTCATCACATTCTGAGTCGAAGTGGTTTCATTCCTATTGTCTCATTGTTGTAAGTGGTTACGCAGTCGGCAATCAAATTAACTTTATCGGTTTATCGACACCAACACAGACTGCGAAAGGGAAAGTTTTATACCAGTTATTGACTCTAGAATGCCTCCGATTGATTTATTACGCCGACTGGGGTCGGGGAACCGCGACCCGGACCAAATTATACAAAACCACTGAATATATAACCCCAAGAAGTGTGATATAATAAACCGCTTTGCAAGGAAACTGAGAAATGTCACTCTAGGATTTCGGAGGTAGTGCCTTGGTGTCTTAGAAGTATGGTACAATAAGTTTTATGTCGGGGAATAGGTTTCTGTGAACAAAGTTATAACATCTGTGCGGAGGCTGACGAGAGGGGAGGCTTGTGTATTTTTAGTATGCCATAGTGCCACGATTGAAATAACTTTAAACAATAAAAAAATATGAAGATTTTTATGTTGGATTGGTCAATTACTCCCTAAAATCTTTGTACAAAAAATAATAATCGCTTTCGGCTACAACAAAATCAACATTGCATTTATTTTTTCTTAGCACTCTAGCACACCAAAAAGTCACGAGCCACCCCTGCTCAGCAATGCTATCAGTCGGATTAGATTGTCGCGATTCCTAATTCCTAACACGATGTATATATCTCTAAAACAAAATTTAACAAGCGAGTTAAATACCGGCTCTTAATCAGTTTACCCCCTAAACTTAAATTTTAACACCCGGCAATACCCTTCGATCGGAAACTAAACATTATTTAATAAGAAGAAATTTTAATACGAAAAATAGAATATAAATAATACTCGGGGCGTAGCCGATCGTTTAAAAAATATTTTATAAAACACAACATATTTAGAATAGAGAAAAAATCTCAAATCTTTAAAGAAACGCTGTGAATTTTTTCGTACCTATAACACGTTAAATAACAGAACCACACGTGTTATTTACATTTTTCTGGGCTTTACTTTGCGATTTTTTTTCTATCGAGGGAATATCATATAATTACGTCTTCAACTAGACATCTGAATTGATGCATATAAGATCCCCGCATGCAAGGTACAGAGAGGCACCTGTAATCATATCCCATTCATTTAATTGCATTCACAATAATACCAAACAGCCCTGCGCGTGTACAAGTATCGAATTAGTCAACCAGTACGTGTATCTAGGTGTTACGGTGGATTGTAATATGAAATGGGACGTACAAATTTCCAACCTCTGTAAGCGACTTCGAGCCATTGTAGGAAGACTCCACAAGATAAAATTATACGTGCCTATAAAAACTATGAAACTAATTTATTTGTCTCTAGCAGAATCGACTATAAGGTATGGTATAACTTCTTGGGGACACTCCTGTAAGACCAACATAAAACATTTACAGCTGATTCAAAACGCCATGGTAAAATTGTTAGTAAGTAAAACAGTTTTTAACCAAAGGCGAGACATTGATATCATGTACAAATCAATTAATGTATTACCTGTTCGTGGTATTTTGTGGCATAAAATTCTACTGCAACATATATCTGAAAGTCCGTATAAGGCAGTGGTGGATCATGTACACAATACACGTTTCACACAAAATATAGGAATGATAGTGCCAATATTTCAAAAATAAATATGGTCAACGAACCCTTGAATACATTGTACCATTTATATTTAACAAATTGCCGTACGAATTTAAAACAATTGTCCTATGATGAAATTCTCACTGATGTTAAAGTGTTGGCTTTTGGAAAGTAACCTTGTGTATTGATGGTAACAAATATGACGGTCTCCATGGTTGTATAGCTCCTAGATATCTGGTGTACTTACTGTTGCGGTGTTACTATTATATTTAAGTCTATCCTCATTGTAACCAACCTGTTCTGCTCTTTTATGTATATATCTTTAAATTTTTTATTTCTTAATCTATTTAATACTTACAGATGCTTTGATATTTCTGATATTTACGTAATAGTTATATTTTTGTAATATGAATGTTTTTATAATGTTGATATTTTTAAAAGTATTGATGTTTTTATAAAATTGATATTTTTATAATATTGATACTTTTATAATATTGGTACTTTTATAATTTTGATATTTTTTATGATATTGACATTTTTATAATATTATTTAAATCAGTGTTATAAGATTGGACTCTAGTATCTCAATAACAAATCTGTAATGCTTTTACCATTATTTTTCTCTTTAATTTTTTTTTCTCAACTTATGTACAGCACAAGATGCATGCGCCTAAATATAATAATTTTTGCCCTACATTTGTATGATGATTGTAATTTATTGTTGTATTATATTATATTGTTGAAATAAACTCCTGCTGACAAGCTACTTGCAGTGGCTTAGCGGGTATAAGTTCCCACTGTATATAATTAATATTATACAATAAAAAAATAAAAATAAAAAATAAAAAAAAATAGAGATTAACTTCAAAAACAACATATATTTTTTGAAGTGCATAAAAACAAGTTTGTAATATGTAGGCACATAGAAATACTGAATGCGGAGGGTTAAGTTAGGGGGTGAAATTATCGTACACATTTTTAAAAGGTTATTTACCATAATTACCGCAACCTCTGTCGACAACAAAACAACAACAAAAAAAAACAATGTTTTGACAGGATTTGTTTAAACATTTCTTTCGTATCTCTTATTCTTTTTTTTATTCATTATGTAAATCCGCTTGCAAATAAATTGGTTTCAAAACAATTCACGATGAAGTCGTATAAACTGTAAACCAGAGAAATGTTTTAGTTACGCGCATTTCATGGCTTATTTCTATTATATTTAATCAATGACTAAACAGCCAAACAATCAATGCGAAAAGCGTTCTTGTTCTTACTAGCCGTGGGCATAATCGATAAGTACACTTACACCAATAACCATTATAAACAAATCATCCGATTCCGGAACAGTGATATAATTTAATGATGTTTCGAATTAATCTCCCGGATACACAACGAAAACGATTTTCCATTTGACGGAAATAAAAAAAAAAAATTCTTTTGATTCGACGTGCTTCGAATGAATGATCAGTCAAAAATCGAAATAATTCGGTAGTTGAAACAGTCAATCATTTCGAAATGAATATCCATCACTTGGAAATTGATAAAATGACGATTGAAATAATGCTGTATAATAATATAATAGTCCTTGTGCAGTGGGGTAGCAACACCGAGGAGATTAACCGATCGATACAGGCAAATCAGAATAAAGAGATTCTTGCTTGTGTAGTGGTGTACTGGATGTATAAAAATTTTTAATCATTGAAGAAGATAATATTAACACATCCCAAAATGAACCACGAAACCGAAAAAAACAACAGAAATTAAAAAGATTTCAGTCGCATCTGGGACTCGAACCCAGGACCTCTAGCTATCCGGGGTAACCGCTTAACCAACTAAGCTAATAAGACCAGTTCAATTTACGCCATTTACACCGATATCATACGTCAAGTTCGAGACTTGTTAATATTATCCTCCATTTTTTATAAATCCCATATTATTGGCTGCTATCCTAATGATGATTGCAAAGTTTCATCCCGAACTCAATTCTGCTGAAATTTGAAACTTCCGGAGTGACGTTTAAAGAAAAGTAAGTTTGTTAAACATTAAAATACCTTATTTTACAAACACACAGGGAAAGATCCAACATCACAATACCTACACCCGGGGCTCGATTCCGGTTCATTTTAAGGATAAGACATTGTCTTTATCCTTGGGGTTAAAGACATTTTGCTTAACTGCGGTTCTGATTCCATGTCAATGACAACACATTTTTTAAGTAGTTTGTGGTTTAATTATGACACTATTATTAAAAATTATAGATGGATCACACATATTTAACTCGTGTAGATTATTATTACTTCACACGCGCAGTTTATTTTAATTTTTAGATTTTAAATCACTTATTTGACATTTCGGATTTTTTGGCATTTACAAACATCGCAATTTCTTCAATTCGATTAATTTAATGATATTATAATCCGACGAATAACTCACTAATAATCTTTAAAGTCAACACTTACAATAATATTTCTATTTTCTTTTATTAAACCTACGCAAATATCGATATTTTTAAAGAATGTCATTCTCTGAATGATAGCTGTCATTCGAGAGAACCGGAACAGGAGTTAAGCAAAAATTCTTGAAGCCTGATGATAAGGACAACGTCTTATCCGTAAAAAGAACTGGAATATGCCTCCTGGAAAGACCCACGGTAGTTTTTATTTATTTATTTTCAGGTGACAGGACACCATAACTTATGACCAAATGGGTGCCCCAGTGGAAGCCACCCAAAAGCAGAGGTGGAAAGACTGTGTGGAAGAGGATTGTAGCAAGACGGGAAGGACTAAGGTCTGAAGGCGATTGGCGAGGGATCACAGCCAGTGGATAGCATTTGTGGATGAGACAAAATCCCCGAGATGTAGCGCCATGACGATTAGAAATAAGTGGGAAGGTAGATAAATAGCAGTAATGATTAGTTACAATGCAATTACACCTTCAATTTTGGAATAAATTATTAAAGCTTATGAACATCATTGTAATATATTTTTAATCATTGAAGATAATATTAACAACTCTCAAAATGAAACATGAAACCAAAAAGACACATAAAAGAAAAACGGGACGTCATGGTATATCCGGGACCTTGCTCTCTAATCCACTGAGCTACGGCTAAACCCAACACGATACAAATGACGGAACGGATTGGAGTAGCTGTATTTCAGTGGATTAGAACGCAAGGTCCTGGATAGACCGTGAGGTCCTGAGTTCGAGTCCTAGTTGCTACCGTTATCTTTTTCTTTTCTGTGTCTCTACGGTTTCATATTTCATTTTCAGAGTTTTTAATATTATCTTCAGTAATTACATCTGTTAAACAATCCAATTACGTATTTTATTCCATTAGCTTAATTGCGTGATGTTGTCGACTGATAGATCCACAAACCCCGACCACCTTTTATAACTTTCTCTGTTCTGTCATGATTGATAATATGTTACATTGTTTTATAATTAAAATCTGATTATCTTGTCTAATTATCTCTGGCTGTACTGAAGCACCCGTAACTAATAATACACGATGCAGATCACGCTATAGTTTTAATAATAATTCTATAACCGGTTCCATGACAACTGGGAACGTTAATCATAAAACCGCGTTCGCACGGGAACATAACAAAAACATTTAAAAATTTGAATATCCTTAAAAAATGCTGTGAAGGTTTTTCTGTAACTTGTCGATAAGATAAATTAAAAAAAAAGAACAGTGTATAGTTTAATTTTTTCATGAACACTACGTAACTCAAATGTTTTTTTTTGTAATGCGGATTACAAATCTTTGGTTATGTTTATTTACAAAAACGCAACGATAAATGATTAAAAATACTTTTCTCCACTTTAAAAATCATATTCGTATTTTAAATATTTTGTAAAACATACAATGGGACGGTCAGAAAAATTAATACTTCTGATTAGATTTTGATAAATGCTAAGCCTATGTAAATTTATAAAATATTTAACAAATATTTTTCTATTTAAAAAACATTATGTTTATCGTATTGCGTAATAATACTATCATTATTTTGAATTAATAAATAACAACTCTCCGACGTCCCTCTCGCCCTTAAAGGGCCGCAGAGTTTTTTTTTAATTCTCAATCGTTATTTATTTACCCGAATAAAATGAAATTTTTACAAGATTTCAGTGTGATTGATTGGTACCTAGTTATTGTGGGTTACATAATTCTCAGGGTTCTTCGGAAATCTCCTATCGTCTTCACAGGGATCACATCTGGTCACTGTGCCACCAGGGGTAGTGTGAAGGGCTCGAGGACCACCCTCCCATCCCACTGATCTCATTGGGACTGCCAGAAGCTGTGTATTCTGTACTTGTGTTGTACGCTGCCATGAGAACGTGAGTGAATTTGTTTTTCCATTATATTGTCATTTTCTAATGTATGTTACTATTTTAAAAAGTTGTCTTCAATGGTGTCCCCACTAGCTTCAAAAACAGAAACTAACTGCTTTGGATGAGAATACGTAAAAGTTGTCTTCAATGGTGTCCCCACTAGCTTCAAAAACAGAGACTAACTGCTTTGGATGAGAATACGTAAAAGTTGTCTTCAATGGTGTCCCTACTAGCTTCAAAAACAGAAACTAACTGCTTTGGATGAGAATACGTAAAAGTTGTCTTCAATGGTGTCCCTACTAGCTTCAAAAACAGAAACTAACTGCTTTGGATGAGAATACGTAAAAGTTGTCTTCAATGGTGTCCCTACTAGCTTCAAAAACAGAAACTAACTGCTTTGGATGAGAATACGTAAAAGTTGTCTTCAATGGTGTCCCCACTAGCTTCAAAAACAGAGACTAACTGCTTTGGATGAGAATACGTAAAAGTTGTCTTCAATGGTGTCCCTACTAGCTTCAAAAACAGAAACTAACTGCTTTGGATGAGAATACGTAAAAGTTGTCTTCAATGGTGTCCCTACTAGCTTCAAAAACAGAAACTAACTGCTTTGGATGAGAATACGTAAAAGTTGTCTTCAATGGTGTCCCCACTAGCTTCAAAAACAGAGACTAACTGCTTTGGATGAGAATACGTAAAAGTTTTGGTATTTATCTTGTGCCGTGTGGGTACAGTCTCTTAGAACGGGGATTTTAGAATCATTTAATAGGACCTTCGTTTTTTTTTTAATCCAATGACGTGAGAAGTGAGAACCGATAGAGGGACTCATCTGGTCCTTAAAACGGTTCGGGAAAGTAGTGGGTGCTTTCGACTATACTAACTAACTAACTAACCATCACGCCGTTTCGCCGCAGGGGTAGGCAGAGAGGACGGACCGCAAAACAACTCGATCTTGGCATACATTTCTTGCTTCATTCACTTTCATACAACGTCCCATACATTCTCTTCTGTTATTCCGACTTCTGACATGGCCCGACTGAAGTATTTGATTCACTTGATCGTGCCACGTCTTCCTTGGACGTCCCCTGCTTCTTCTTCCATTCACATTCGCGTCATATATTCTCCTTACACTCCTTTCTTCATTCATTCGCTCTACATGCCCAAACCATCTAAGCGTCCCTTTCTTAATCTTGCTCACTACGCTTACATCAGCCTTGCATTCTTTACGAATCTCAACATTTTTCACACGATCATACATGGTTTTACCACACATTCGTCTCAGAGATCTCATTTCTACAGCATTCAGTCTACTTTTATCCTTCCTCTGCCAGTTCCATGCCTCACTGCCATACATCAGAGTTGGTATCAGCACTCCATTGTGGACGGCTAGCTTCGCTTCTTTCTTTCTTCTACTTTTTGTTTGCGCCAACCGCGTTCAGTCCCCCGTTAATGGAGTTTCCTGCATTCACCCTTACTTCAACATCCCTATCAGTCTTTCCATCTCTCGTAAACATACTTCCCAAATGCACAAACTCATCGACCTGTTCAAAGTATTCATCATTCACAACTATATTGCACACTGTTTATACGTATTCACTCCATACGGACAACACCTTCCATAACTTTTTTCTGTCAACTCGGTCGTATGCTTTTTGTAGATCTACAAAAGTACAGAAAAGTTTTTGATTTTTCCTGATACCTAGTTATTTTTGACAAAAATTTATCGTGTCGACAAAATCAATGTTGGAAATATCTATTATTTTCTCTGGGTGGGTAAACCGGTTTTTTTCTCATTTTGTTTATACCGTCTGTTATGTATAGGTACATCGGTTCAAGGATCAAATGTCTCAATATTTTTTTTAAAATCTACTGATAGGCATCTATCATAAAATATATATCTGCATATTTCGATATTTCACGGAAACTGTCCAAAACTTAGTACGATATACCTGACCAATTAAAGAATAATGAGTGATTTGATTGTCGATTAGTTTAACAGTATTTTAATGATCAGTTTTATTGACGGTGAAGGAATGCAATATACATTTAGTAGTGTTTTAGTTGGGAACAATATTGTTAATCGGAATTTCATCGAAATAGCCTGTAGCAGATGTGCTTGTAATTGGAAGGTACCTGATTGGCTTCTTCAAACCATCAGAAAGAATACATTTATTTTACAAAATACATCAACGCATCGGATGTGGTCCTTCAAGCAGTCTAAAATTAACAAAGATCGTTACAGACTGCTGCGAGGCTGTATAGAGAATTCAGCTATTTTGGGGTGCATAAGTCTATGTTCGTGATGACTGCTAAGACAGCGTCGTCATAGATTATTTTATCTTCCTACCTGTAGGACCAACCTGCCAATGGTTCTACCGGTGGGGAGGAGTATAATATTGCTCCTGAGCAAAATCTCACATGATATCGACATATTTTGGGTAAGTGAGGAGAGATTCCAAGGGGAAATCCTATTGATTCTTAACCCCTCGAGTCATTGTGGGAGATATTTCTAATTGAAAATTATAATAAATAAAATAAAATAACTTTGTTTCAATTCCACTTTATTATTTCTTCGTCCAACCGGTTTCGGTTCATCCTGAACCTTCCTCAGGGGTGAATAAAAATATATTTATAATATATAATATCAGAGATAATAAAAACCAGGGTTGGCGTAGAATTTTATTCATAGATAATTTTTCATCTTCATGTGTTTCTAAATTCCCAACAGAAATTAAAGCTGCGTTTTATACTAATAATAACCTGGGAAAAGTTTTAATAAATTCTAAAGATAAAGAAAATAACTTAAGCCATTCTGGCATCTATAAACTCAAATATAACGATTGTCCAGACTTTTACATCGGTAAAACGGCTAGAAACATTCAAACAAGGGTGGTCGAACACTTGAGATGTCTAAACAGTGTCGTATTTTCAGAATTCGCCAACCACCTTATAGAGAAAAATCACTCATTTAATAAATCTTCCGGGATAGATGTATTACATAGAAACGGGATAGGTCTACGTCTTAATAATCTTGAGCCTTTGAAATAAAAAAAGTCATTAAAAATCAATAAAACCAATCTACTTAATAAACAACTAGATTTGTCTAATACCCCCATTTCTTAAATATTTCCATTACCTCCGCCCACCTTCTTCCCTCCATCTTAAAGCTCCTCCTTCCTTGCCCCCCACCTAAGTATTTCTGTATTATGTTAAATATATTTTTATTCACCCCTGAGGAAGGTTCAGGTTGAACCGAAACCGGTTGGACGAAGAAATAATAAAGTGGAATTGAAACAAAGTTATTTTATTTTATTTCTTATAATTATGTATTCCCACAAAGTGTTTGCTACATGTAAAGATTTAATTGAAAATTGATAAATTGGCCCTCCGGCCAAAAAGGCCGTCCATCTATGCTTTGTATACTTCCTCTTCGTATGGTGGAGAAGAGTTGGTGGAGGTCATAGTGGGATGCTGAAGTTATTCAGCCAGTCGACGGCATCGGGAATCACTTGGTTCAGCACAGATGTGCCGTAGGGAAACTGATGAAGGGGACATTCTTCTACGATGTGTTTTGTTGTTTGAATATTCCATTGAATGACAAACTGAGAAAAATGACATGATCTGTTATTTGGAAATCTGTTTAAAAGTATTTAAGCCAATATATCAATATTAAAAAGTAGTATTTAGTTACTTTGGTGGTTATAAAATCTCATTACCTCTATTTCTATCAAGATAAATTAAAAATATATATTTTCATTTTGGACTTAACTAATTTTGATAAAAAAATATGTGAACTTTACTCATTTTGAAACATTTTTGATTGGACATTACTGGAATTTTGTGTTTGTTACAACAATGGGCAGCCATTATTATTATATTATTAATTGTTTTCGTGTTTAATTCGTAGAACTCCATTTAATTTTTTATTTAATGAAAATAAAATATAATATGTTCTGCAAGTATTTTAGTTTTTATAATGACAGCTGTTTCAGCGTTCAAATCTATAGTTTGAAAATGGATTTGAACATCGAGATAGCTGTCACAATAATAAAAATAAAATACTTGCACAACTTAATAATAGCATTATTATATTTGATTTACATTAATTTAAAGAAATATATTATTAATATTATTATTATTATGGCGGCCATGATAGGACAATTCTTATCTCTGATTGGCAGAAAGGGACTTTCTTGAATTTGATAAAAATCGCCATATGGACTAAACATTTTTTTGAAAAAAATTGCAAATATGAAGAATTTAAGGGTTTGAATAGTATCACCATATGCAGAACATAATTCTGTTTACATCAAATACAATGCCAATTTGTTTAGTTTGATGTCCACATTCACACATTTCAGAACCTTTAGACCCCATTTATGCATCATGTACGCACAACGGCTGTGACTGCACCGGATGCGCACTTCTTCCGAGGGAGTTAGGAGTTTAAAAGTTTGGTCGACAACAAGGTGCTTTGTATAGTGGTGGGCGTAGCGGCTCGGTTTAGTGAGCCGGATCACTAAATCAGCTCTCTGTAAAGACAATCCACATGACAACTGGACGACAAAAGTATCGTGTAAGAGCGTCTTAAGGGCGTCTTTTGAAAGGCCAAGGGAGCGAGGGTGAGGGCATGGTGCGGGGGGACGCGAACCGTCATTCAATCGAGCCGGATAACCGAACCGGTACACTACAAAGAGCTGATTTAGTGATCCGGCTCACTAAACCGAGCCGCTTCGCCCACCACTAATTTGTATAGCAAGAAATTTCTTTTTTTTTTCTTTTTTAACTTTAAGTCTAGTACCTACTATTTATGTTTTGGCATTTTCCCCCCAGTTACCCTACATAGATCATACTTGTGATTATTAATTATCACCCTTTAGACCCTTTTGCGGCTTGATGCGTTTTACCGCTGTCGATATGAAGACAAATCAGTGTCTGTACATGCATGCTGTATGATGTACATTGTTTATTGGAGTTCCCACAGCACAGCAGGTTGTTAGGTTGTTATTATTAATGAGCACATAAGATATCGGCACAAGGCGAAGGCACAATGGAGTACGAACGGACTCGCATGAGAAGTCATCATATGAAAGTTGTAGAAACAAACAATGGGTGTTCTTCAATCAATGCGATCGGTCAGGCAGTGGTGGGAACTTGTAATATTATACCTTCGAGTGGTTATGATTAGCTGCTGCCATCAAAAGTGCTAATATCTTTAAATCGAATTGCTATAAAGCAAAGTCCTTTGTTTGTCTGATATCTGAAGAAGCAAAAACTCCCGGAGTCTATAAAATTTGAAGAATTTTATTTTTTCAACTCGCTACGTCATTTCCATCATTAGCTATGGAGCATGGAGATTTCTATGTAGCTATTATTGTTTCCGATGCCCCTGTAAACTGCAGCCCACAACAAATTTCGACGGTTCGTATTTCGTTAGGTACCTGGAAGGACTGTACAAAAACGTCACACAAATATTTTGTTTTGTCCATGAAATAACATTAAGCTCCTTGTTTTCAATATTGCTCCTCCAAAATGGTGAATTATGGGTTGTTAAAAGCAAAAATGAATGTATTTTTTTTTTATTGTGTTGGAAAAATATTACATGCATAATTGCGAGAATGGCTACAAGAGGCTAAACTTTTCGAAGATATAGATTGATATTTAGTTTAGACCATAGGTTCTCAAAGTGGTACGTACGGACCCCTAGATGTCCATATAGATTTGCAGGGAGTCCACGAGATGTAAATGGGGGTCCACGGATCGGAGTTCATTTAGCCTGCACGCATAGTAAAGCACCGTAGTTAGTTTCGCTCAAAAAGCCAAACTGCGCACTTCCACGCAGGCACATTGATGTGCAAATTTTTACAAAATTCCATGCCAGCAGCAATGCATCGCACAGTGAATAAATGCCACTTGTTCAGTATTGTATCAAAGTTTTGGAGAGATATGCTGGGAGGGGTCCACGGACAATTAAAAGGACAAAGGGATCCACGGGAAAAAATGTTTGGGATTAGGCACATTGATAATACCAAACCGGACGAGCCTATGAATGGATTGGACTTTCATTGGTGGGTCCGAACTTCCGAATATCGATGTAATTGAGAAACCCTCACCATTTGCTTCCAAGGGCTAACCGGATGGCTATATTTTGAAAATATTTGTAGTATTTTTAACTGGCATTCGGTAGCATATGTCCAGATCGACAAGCAGCAATATGGGCCTACCCCTGAGATCTACGTTATTACATCGCTTTATATTTGGTTCGATCGGCTCTGTCTCCGGCTTTGTTTTTGTTGCACATCCATGACCTTTTGTCGTGTGCACCAATTCATTGTTACATTGTTAGACAGTCCATTGTGGCTTTTTGTTTGATAAGCCCACAAAGAGCACACAAACTTTAACGGTTCGGAGGGCTTTGAAGCAGATAATAGACGGTTACCTCGACAGTGTTTCCTCTTACCTCTTAAGGTAAGAATAACTTCATCGAATTTAATGTTTCAAAGATCCAATCATATCTGATTGCATCTAAAGGGGATCGAAATGCCAATTTAGTCTCCTTCAACCGAAGCAATCTTCCCAAAAAACCCTCTATTGTTATGATTGGTTTAACTCTAAGTAACCAACTCAGGCTCAAAGTCAAGTTAGCCTCTCAGAAGCAAGGCGTACTGTATAGTTCCACACTCTACAGGGCCCGCAGATACTTTAATAGCACACAAATGCTGACCCTACACAAATCGAAAGTGCGTCGCGATATGGAATTTGGCAGCCACCTCTGGTCTGGAGCTCCAAAATATCTAAAAACCCTTGACTATGCAGAAACGGGCGGTCCGTTTGACAGATTCGCGTATTTTAACGTGCGCATTGCAATCTTTGAAGCACAGACGTCAGGTTTTCGAATTCTGTCCTTGTTCTACCGGAACTAGCGTCATTGATCCCTTCGGCACTGGTGGACAGTCAATAAACACGCCAAACGCACACGCACAACATTTGTACACGGTTAACATTTGTCACATGAGAACGGGTCGCTTCTACGACTCGTTCTCGTGTTCAACAGCTTGGCTATAGAATGATTTGCCGGCCTCTGTGTTTCCTCCCTTAATATGGGTCTCTTCAAGACCCAGGTTTACCCTTTCCTGTCCTTCAAAAGACCCTCCACACAGCATCTCCAAAGATTACATAGGTTATAACAAATTATAAACGGTAAGCAAAGGCTTTCCTCAAAAAGGAACTACCTATGTACATTAGTTAGTTAAAATAATAATTGTTGATAATTCTAAGGCAATATTCATAGCATTACCGAGTCACTCAACCAATGCGTCTGTTGCAAGTTTCGCGTAGTTTGACTGCTCGTTATTATTGGGTCAGGTACAACTGATTGAACACAATACACATATGGTTCGCTGGTGTTTGTTCGCTTGTGCCAATCAAAGGGGAGTGTGGAATCAATCAACAGTCACTTTCTTTTGAAAAGTTCGTTACGACGCTCAATAATTATGCGCGACCGTAGAAATACTTATGCAAAATCTCCGATGCAAATAATTGTTCAGAATACAACCGCTTTTTTTTTTATTTCGAATGATTTTCCACCCCTCCCTGTCGTTAGATAAGATGTATTGTTACCTTCCCCAATGCAGGGTGGCCAAATGTAAAAAGATAGAATTAAATTAGAAGAATGCTCTCAGATAATATTGCCCGTGTGAAAGATCACTATTCAGTATCAAAACGTGTAGCTTGAAATTGCATTAGACGTGTTTGGTGACCAGATCTGAACAGTTGGGTACTTCCCAATCACACTATTTTCCATCTCCTCCCCCTCCCCACTCCCTTGAGCCTCACAACGTATCCAAATGGGCGTATGCCATATTTCCATTGGTTCCGGATAAAATTTCGATATTGAAAGTGTTTCAAAGTGATCAGTGGCGGTTTGTGGCATATCTCACTGGGAGTTCAATAGGAGATTTTAAAAAGGAGAAAAAAAATCACACGTCTGTAAATTCTATGTTGCTCTTTTCCATAATTTTATATATTTTTCCTTAGATCTAAATTAATTTTATCATATCCTTGCACCAGACATTAGCGAGCTGGCAACAAGATGTAATTTGGCGATTCACAATAATTGTATTGTAGATTTTATAAAATGGTTTTAAATACGAAAATCACAATTTACGTATGTAATCAATCTTTTAAAAAATAAATGGTGGCATCTTCAGTAATTAATTTAATTTTTGACAACGGAAAAAATCTATTGATATTTTCAAAATACTATTCCGTACAAATTGGGTGTTCCCGTAGTCGCTGCGCACCCGGGCACTTAACATATTCCTAAGGTTTACACTCTTCCACGGTTTGCATTCGAAGAGCCACGAGTATCAACTATTTATTAGAAGATAGAGTCCCATGGGTACTGAAATCATATCGCACGTATGGGATTCATTTCGTTCATTCATGTCTTAGAACAGAAGGTCCCATAGACGCTGAATTCAAAACGCACATATGGGTTTAATTTAGGATTTTAGCACGGAACTTAAATAGAGCGCTGTTTCAAGTGTGATAAAATTATAATACAAGTTTGTCGTATTATCTTATCTGTTTATAGGAGTTCACCACGTAAACGAATTTTAGAGATAACCACAAATGAAAATGATCAATTTCACCCGAACTAAAACTTGAGCTTACTTCGTGTGTACAGACACGCCCACAACACACATCTTTCCATTTATCTCTTCAGTGTAATATACTAGTATTCTGAAAATCACGCTTGCCGTTATTAAAGCATTATTTGACTAGGTGAGTACATTTTTGAAATAACATTATGGCAGATGTCGTGTCAGACGTCAGGCATTCTCTGAATTCCAGACAAGCCATCAGTATCTGCTCAGACCTTTCTTTTACAGTTTCTCCACAGGCTCTCGTACCGATCTTACGTCTGATTACAGTTTACAAGATTACGTCGAGTACCCATTACCCAGCATCTATCATCAGATCTCGCGTAAAAGTCTGTCCAACCGATTTAATACGGTTTTATGAATTATACAACCAAATATTATGAATGTCGCCGAACCTGTTGTAATTAATTGGACAGTTCCGGCTGAATGCTTAGTACAAATGTTATTTTATTTATATATTTATTTGTTCTTATATATATTTTATTTGTTATTTGGTTAATTCATATATAATCTATAAAATAACAGTTTCAAAATTATCTATAAAATAAATGCAGATTTTTTTTTTTTTACAGTAACAGGAGGCTCTGAGGGAAATAATTTCCCCATTCCTCTTGGAATGGTGTGGCTTATACGTGCCTGATAACTTGAGCCGTAGTCGCCGCCACAACTTGTTCAAGATACCACATGGCGGAACAGATGTTCTAGCACAGCATAGCACGACAAGAAGAACGATGCTATTGGATGAAATATCTAAAACGGTAAATATATTTAATCTTCCCAAATGTCAATAATTAAAATAAAATAAAAAAATTGAGGATTAATTGTGCAATAAATATTTTTAAATAGCCATCTTATTGTAATCTTTCACTGATTTTTGTGGTCAACTGAATAAATGAGCGTACACGTTCCGTATCAAAATCACGACGACTTTTTTTTTTAAATTTTTTAATTTATATTTACGGTGCCATTTTCTTATGTTAGGCACAGATTTTCAGCCTTTATGGACTGCACGCCACTGCTCATTTGGAGATGCCATAGTCCCATTGTCTACGGACAGTTGGGACTCTTGTACGGTATTCACATAAAAAGCAGTAAAATCTCAAAATGATATAACGTAACTACTTTAGAAAGCAAAATTATTATAGATATTATTGTAAAAACATTATTTTCACTAATGAAGAATAACGATTTCAATTATTAATTGTTGTTGTATTTAATTCATAGAACTCCATTTATTATTATTATTTTTTAATTTAATTAATTTGATTTACATTAAATAAAAAAATTAAAAAAATGATTTTAATGGCATTGAGTGTGCTTATATCAGATTAGTATCTACTAATTCCAGTTTCAGAGTAATAGGAAAAACGGACGTATGAATTGCGAAATCAACGCAACACTTTGTGTATTTAATACGATCGTTTGTTATTTATTATTCTAACCGTCATTTTAGATAGTAATTATTTTCATCTGTGATTTCTCAGAGAAAGTGGTTACGGTTATGGTGGATTTCAAAACGATCTTCTCTTCGCAATTATCGAAAAACCGCAGATTACGAAATATCAGCGTACTGAACCGTAATTTATTTGAATATTATTTAAATAATGCAGAGTACCGCTTATGTATTAAGCTGGTAATAAAGGTTTTTGCCAAGCGTCGTCAAATACCTCGCAATAATTCTTTTGTGTAAATTCGTAAAAATACTTATGACTTGATGACTTCTATGGCCGATTCGCTATGAACCTCAGCTCCGAACTCAAAGGTGATAATTAATTCAAAGATACTCTTAGTATTGCCCTGGTTGAATTGAATAGTTGCTTGATATGGTTTTAACTGTGTTTAGTGACCAGATTTGAATAACCACCTTCCTAACCTTCCCCATTCCCCATCTCTCCACCCCCAGTCTCTCCAGGTTCACAACATTGGGATGCCATAGTCCTATTGGCTCTGGGCATTTTTTGGCGCGAAATTCAGATGATTTTGTTTTTTTATTAAAACAGAACAGGCGTTACATCTTTCGTAGGTACTCGTAATTTCAAATTTATTTATTGGAACCTAAACAGTCTTATAAAATTCAGTCAATGTAAAATATGAAGTTGATTAAAAAAACAGACCAATTATTTTAAGTTCACAAATAATAATAGGAACAGTGAATGTAAAGACTAAAATAAGAAAACAAGAGATAGCAAATAACGATATAAGGACAAAATACAATAAGAAAGTAATAAATATGATGTTTGATTACATGTACAATCATAAACAATTACCTTAATACCATCACCTGGATTGAGGGGAAGGGGTATTGGAGTTGGGCCGGGGAAAGGGAGTAGAAGGATGAGGAGAACATTGCAGCGCAAGGAAAATTAATGTAATAATATTACTGCAGTTATCGTGAAGTCGTATTATCCGTACCTAAAATATAATAAATGTTCTACTCAATGTTATAGGAAAAATTGAGTACCTTACTAACCAACACTCTTACACCACAAGGACAAAAACCTAAAATTTAATTAACATTTCAAGATTAAATACATCTTTTAGCTAGAAGAACAATAAATTCCATGCTACAAAATTGTATAATGTTCTTCCGAGTGATATTAAAAATACCGCGGAAATACAAAATTTAAAAAAAAAACATCAAAATATGGCGAAGAGAAAAATTATGAAGACAACGTAAGTATTAGTAACACTAATACAACAACCTACAGTGCGCCTCGGAACAGGAATCCCTAGTGAGGAGGACTGACTAACTAACAAATACTAAAATAAAAATACAGTGAACATTGTCAAATTGTTTTAGAGTGCCTTTGAAAGACGAAACATCCAAGTCTTAATATCTTTTTCTAACTAATTACAAAAATAAGATCAAATAAACCTATAGAGTTCTACAAAATAATTTATAAAAACGTACATTTTCGTTATTTCTTATAAACTTATTTTTTAGTTACCGGTTTCTGGATTTATTATAATGTTGCTTATTCAATCAATAAAAATAATGAGCTTCATAAAAATCATAAGACAATCGTTCAATCGTTTGTTGAACCAGGATCATCAATTCATTCGTTTTCTAATATAATATTCACGTGACAGTACAACTCGGTTGATTAGTAGAATACTAATGGTTCCGGATGACGTCACCATATTTGAAATCCTTCACCCTGCGCGCTTTAAATTGGCTATCCGTTTTATTGCATCACAATATTTCATTGTTCGGTGAGACGTGTATGTGGGAATTGGGAATGTGGTTACCATAATTAATTCGAAAGGTGTACTCCAGACCAAAACAATAACTCGAATACAAACTGTTTATTCAATCATAGACGGAGTAACATTATAGGCATCGCTAAATATCATGAGTCACGAGCTGGCCATAAGTCTCGAAGTAAGAGGGCACTTTTTACATACCAAAAAAGCTTTCCCAAAAATATCATCGTTGTTTCATCGGCGCTACAACCCTTTGAGAGTCCTAACCCCCTAAGAAACGTCTCTCGCTCCTGCCGGTTTCCTCCCGCCTCCCTCTATTTTCGTATACGTGTGGTGTTCGTTTCAACACTGTCAACTATAAACGTTTAGGTCTCCCGACACTCCTTTGTTGACTTATTATGGAGAAGCCTCTTTGGTGGTCAGCTATCTTCCATCGTTGCTACGTGTCTTTCCCTGTATTCAATGAATAATCTATCTTCTTCTATCTTCTATCCATCTGTATGCTTCTATCTATCTATCTATCTTTTTCTTTCTTTTATCTATCTGTCTTCTTCTATCTATCTATCTAATATATATATTTATGAAGAAGACTGAGTGGTTGGATGGGTGAATTTGTTTTTTATACAAATCTACGGTTTAATTCCGAGCTTGATGAAAATTTTCACACTTGATGTTCAAAATAAGACGAAAATTACTGGGTAGGGGTAGGGGTAACACATCGCAACCTCAATACTTTGCTACCAACCATTCTAAACCCCCAGCAACGCCGGGTACTTTAGATAGTTTTATTATAAATCTTGATCTTAACTGCTCTCAAACAGTTGGCGTAGCTAGTTGTCGATTTTGATTACCATTCTATGATTCTATATAAGACGATGTATGAATGTGAATGAAGCAAGAAGTGTATGCCAAGATCGAGAAGTTTGGCGCTCCGTCCTTTCTGCCCACACAATTCTGTCTTGGCATACACTCCTTGCTTCAATCTCATTCATACGTCGTCTGCTACACACGCTTCTGTTATTCTTACTCCTGACATGGCCCGACTCAAGTATTTGACTCAATTGATCGAGTTAAACTAAGTAATTGCTTAAAAAAAATCAAGAAAATTAATCATTAATCTTATTTAAAAAGAGAATGTAGGTAAGTACCTGTTACAAACAACAGTTTTAAAGATTCTGCGCTATTTTTTACGGTTAATTTTCACCGTCGCGTCGTTGCTTACGTAAAAATCTAATTATGTTATAAAACATAAACAGGTTTATTTATATACATTTCGGTGATTATTTATTTAATAATTGTAATACATAAATTCAATGCACTGTCAAAAATATAATCGAATATTTTCAGGGTGAGATATTGTTGGATTGAGACAGCCATTTACTTCCCCGTTTAGTTTATTAGTGAAATTATCAATAATTCACGGGCCACGTGTTTCGAATATCAATTAATTTTTGTGCAGTAATCTTTATAAGTTAACTATCTAATACTGCACAAAAATTCACATACTCGCTTTTTCTTGACTATTAACTACTGATTTTTTCCTTATGCTGTATTAGCAGACCGACAAAATTGCGTTGACAGCTGGCAGCTATACCGTATGACGATCTGTTTTTGGCGGTAGATACAAAAATTCATACGTTAAAAATCAATTTTCGTATGAAATTTTGATGTTATCAAAAAAACCGTTTATTTAGTTAAAATAGACGTTTAACATAAATTAAAAAAAGTACTGAAATTCCTTATTGAAGGAAAAAAATCTCCATGCAAATTGTTCTTCTGACGGGTATCGTTCAGTACGGATGACGTCACGCGCACCTCCGCCTGTTACCTCTCGGATTCTGCCCGTTGGCGGCGTTTAAAAAAATCAAACTTTGAGATTTAATTTAACTATGAAAACGATCGAAATTTTGAAAATATTTCAATTCCCTATTAGAGTAAATACCCACTTAAAAAAAATACACATTAAATTATGCTATCATCAAAAACTAACAAAATATAGAATATAATATAATATTTGAAGTAATAACTAACGACTTATAAACAGGCTTACGAAGGAAACAAATGTTGCCATTATCGCTGGCTTGAAAAACCTTATTTTATTTTTGAGCACATTCAAATGCAGAAGACATTATAGGAACTCATTCTTGGATACCTTATGCTATTCTCTCACTTTCTTCCCAGTTCGTGAAATAAAAATGCGGTGCTATTCAACCATGCGACCAGAATTAGCATGAAGGTTGTCACTGCTAGTAGGTACCTACTTTAAAACCACTTCATTAGAAACGTGTTTGTTTCTCAGTGAATCTTTCTCTGGCTTATTATGGATACCTCTCTTGTACCGGTACCTGCTTAGATCCTTTCGGCACTCTCGCTTTCTTCCCAGTTCGTGAGTTAAAAATGCCGCCAACAACAACCATCCAAGTGACTATTGGCGAGATTTCCTCTCTCCGGTCTAACTGGTGTCCGGTTCCGAGAACAGGTACGGATTATCCCCATACTTCTCTATTACTGTGAACTCTAGTTGACTTGTCTCTTGCTGCGTACCATAGAAAGACTTTAATAAGAATTTATTTGACAATAATAAGTATTGCTTTCTCACGCCCTACCTTCCACGCAGAAAATTGATATATATACTCATATATAGATGGTATCCGGAAACTCGCAGTACAAGCGCAAAACTGATTAATCAATCACATTTGGAGACGATTTTGTTAGGATCTATTGTTTTCGGTATTTATTGTATTTTAAAATGCGTCGAAGCTTAGATCTGCTTATAAAAGTTGTTTTTAATATTTTAGTTTTCGAAAAAAAAACAAAAAAATTGAAAAAAAAAATAAATGCTCAGATTAATATTTTTTTGGGGTTCTCTGTGGGATGTAGATTCACCAGTTTCCCGATTGTACCACTAGTTTTCGGACACCGTGTATTTATCATCGTGTATTAAATACGTATTATATCCACTGAAGAGATAAATCGATATAAGTGTGGCGTAGGCGTTGTAGCATATGCAAAAATACGTTGGGCGCTTAAATGTAACCTGTAATGACATTAATAATAAATGCATTGGGCGCCAAAATGTAGCACGAACGTTGGGCGCAAAAAAATGTAAATGATCGTATCAGAAGAGGCAATATTCTCAATCCGGCCCTCATCGATTCTTTCGTTTATGCAAAGATTATCCATGCCCAATGTCTGCCTCTAGACGTATAAAAGACTGTTGCTTCTCTACCTACCCGTCCTCTGCCTACTAGTACTAATGTATTCTAGTGCCTGTTAGAAGTTGGAGTGCACCTTCATCAAGAGCAATGCTGCCGGACTTTCTAACAGCCATAACCACTTGCTATTTACTGTTTACCAGTTGCGTATAGTGGTTTAAATCATTGGAAGATCAACATTAAAGCGATTTAAAAAATGATAGAATAATCCTTTATAAAAGTTTTTTATCAAAAAAAGTCTCATTAAAATGGAATTCCACCAAGAATTCTTTCAATATTAGAAATAACAACGTTTAAATACTAAAACAATATAAATAGAAAAAATAAATAAATAAAAAAATAAATAAACGCTTAGTTGCTGCGCACCTGAATAGCATTTTGACTACGGCATACATTACGACACCGTTCGAACCCGTATTTATGTTGAATGAAATATTCCATAGGTTTTTTAGTTACATGTGTGCGTTTCGGAATTCGCACAAGGACCGCCCTTGTGGATTTTTTTTCCATGGAGTCTTGGCGCGCTGTTTATTTGTACGGGAAAATACTATGGAGCACTGGCGTGCCATTCAACTGTAGTAATATTACAATCCAATGAGTCTTGTTCGGCGTAGTTTTTACTTGGGAGTTCACTGCAAAACCGCTCTTTAAAGAAAACCGCCAATGCTGTTTACCACCGTTTACACTGATCAACGACCAGGCCGGCCATCTGGAGTACTACGAGACTGTATGGAAAATTTCCTAATCATATGGGCCTACCTTCATTCCAGCCATTACTTATATTTATGTATTTACCTTTTTATATTAACTCTATACGGGAGGTCCTAAGTAAAATTATTTCCGTCAGGACCTATATCACCTTTGGGGATGCTGTGTGGAGGGCCTTGGAGATAACAGGTCATCTCTTTACCAATGCAAAATAAAAGTACAGTGGTGCCTCACACAACGAACTTAATTCGTTCCAGGAGCAAGTTCGTTATGCGAAAAGTTCGTTATGTGAAACGCGTTTTCCCATAACAATACATGTTTAAAAAAATAATTCGTTCTGTAGCATAAAATATGGTAAGATGACATAAAAAAAAGATAAATTTTTTGTTATTATTTTTATTTAGATACATCTAAAAACATAATGAAAAAACACACATTTTTTAATTTTAAGAAATAATCGAATCTTGCACATCTTCATCCATTTTCCGCTTTTTGGCCGATGGTGCAGTGAAGAACCTGTCCAAAGTCGTTTGTTTCTCTCTTTTCTTCAACATCTGCCGGAAATAACGGACAAGAGTATCGGCGGAGTACAGGTCGTTGATCCTGTTTGCTTCAGCGGAATCCGGATAGTGGGCATTGGTAAACTCCTGAACTGCTTTCCATTTGACCAGGATGTTCTTGATGTCAGCAGTTGGAATTGGTTGATTGTTTGATTGTTGCTCCTCGTTATCAGATGACGCTTCCCTTTGAGCATTGTCCTGTTGTTGGGCCAGAAGTGTTTGGAGCTCTTCAGTTGTCAGCTCTTCTTTGTGTTCCTCAATAAGTTCCTCTACATCCTCTTCCTCTACCTCTAATTCCAACCTTTGGGCCACTGTGATGATGTCCTTCAGTGATCGTGTGAAGTGGGCGACTTCGTTGTGTGAAGCGAAGTTCGTTGTGTGAAGCGAAGTTCGTTGTATGAATCGTGAAATGAACGAAAAGGAAGTTCGTTGTGTGCAGCGTTCGCTGTGCGAGGCGTTCGTTATGCGAGGCACCACTGTATTACGGCTGGGGTGTTTCAAACTCCATCACATACGATGACCATTAAATCCTCGAGCGTTTTAACTTTTAATTCAATTCTGATCGACATAAAAACATGACCGTCATGATGTGTATATGTACAGACAATGAATGGGTACCTACTCACAATCCTAACAGTATACAGTGTCTGCTTTAGGTAAACTGTAGGCAATATTATTTATTAATTGATAAACTAAAGTTCTTAAAAACTTAAGACAAGATTTTTGTGCATAGCGCAAAGGGTAACAATTATTATTTTATAAACAATAATTATTAATCTAAAACACTCATCCAAATTGAAAAAACCTTCCGAGCAAAGATAAATGTCGCCGGCAGGACTCGAACCCGCAGGAAAAATAGAAAAGAGTGAAAATATAATAAAAAAAACAGTAATTATTGAATGGAACACTAGTATATATTGATTAACTTGGCGGGTTTGCGATAAGCCAACGTAGCTCAACGGTAGAGCATCTAACCGGACATTAGAAGGGTGCGGGTTCGAGTCCTGCCGGCGACATTTATCTTTGCTCGGGTTTTTCTTAGATGTAATATTGTTCTCTTTATCTTTGACCAAGTAATGAGGAGCAGTGTAGTGCAATCATACTATTTTGATTATTCATGCCATTCATATTATGGTCACCAAAACAATGTATGGGTCATGCAACGTTTATTGTCATCGTATTTATTATAATACTCATATGATGTTACAATATTTTGACGCTCGACAGTTAATAAAATTGTGTTTTGTTGCCTTCGGATGGAATTATACCAGGTTAAATTTAATTTTTTTATTTTCAACCAGCTTAAATGTGTTCGCTAATAATCTCACAGTTCCTAACTAACTAATCATTACTACGTTTCTCCGCAGGGGTAGGCAGATATGATGGACCACCACACAACACTGTCTTGGAACACACTTCATGCAAATTCATACATACTCTTCTGTTATTCAGACACTTGAAGTGACCTGACTCAAGCAATTGATTTACTTGACGGTGCCATGTCTTTCTCGGACGTCCCGACTTCTTTTACCATTCACTTTCGCGTCATATACACTTCTTACACTCTTTTCTCCGTTCGTCCCCTCTGCATGTCCAACCCATCTTAGCTTTCTGAAACTTATTTATTTCCTACGCGTTGAATTTTTCAGATTATTATTATTATTTTTGACATGATGGGGTCATTGGGGTTCAGTAGAAACAGGTAACTTCGTTGAGTGTCAAGTATTTTATTTGTTCACAATCTAAAATACATTATTAACTGGTAGGTATTGTGGGTGTCACTTAATTACACGAACTGTTTTTACGGGTAATCTGTACACTGTCCAGTGGGGAGATTACCAGTCGTCTCGATGTTGGTGTTGTAAGGCCTCAGAGAGCAGGTGGTACTTCCGGTAGGGGGAGGTTTTGGTGCTGGGCGGACACGCGTTTCGGCTTTCACTTGACGACCGGTTTCAGAAGGTTCCAGAGGATGATCATCAGGATGCCAGAGGCGCTCGACTGCTGTCCGGTGGTGATTACTGCGGTGGGGGATATGTGCCTTGATGAGATCACGGCGCTGGAAGGCAGGAGGCGAAGGGCACTCGACTGCACTCGAACGGTGGGCGTTGGGGTCGGGCGGTTCCTGCCGAGTTTTCCCGCAGCGTCTCAGGCTGGGGATGCGAGTGGCCTGCTTGCTTTGTAGGAGACGGGAGTCTCGACTACGACCACTAGCCGGACGGTCTCTACCGACTCGTCTCTGTCCACTACTGATGTTGCTTCGGCCAAAGTCCCCCTTTTTAATCACATCCGAACTATTCTTCGGGTTCCTTCGTGAACTACGAACTGTGGCTCGGTGGCTTTTAATTAGTTCGCCGTTAATCCCCGTAACTGCCTTTTTCTGGCGACTGCGAAAGTCCCGGGATTTAAAGCCGGGCGTTTGTAAATTACCCTCAGGTAGACGGACCTCGGGTACCGTATTAGGGATTAGCATAAATCGGTGTTTCCCGCACTTATGGCTTGTATCATTTTATATCTGTATTTAGACTGGCTGAAGTACTAAACGTTGTCCGGGATTATGAATGGTTTGGAGTATGTATTCTCCCTACCCCTACTACTATCCCTACACACTACTACCTACTACCTACCTACCTACCTACTACCTACTGCCTACTACCCCTGCCTACCCTACCCCTGCTCTACTACTATCCCTACCCTGCCCCTGCCTACCCCTACCCCTACTCCTACCCCTACCCCTACCCCTACTCCACGGCTACAGCTATCCCTACCCCTACCCCACCCCTACCGCTACAGCTACATCTACCCCTACCCCTAAACCTTCTTCAGACAACGCGGATCATTTTGTAAAGAACCGAGCGTAATTAGAACAGTTAATAAAAAAAAATCAACAAACAAA